>JAADVE010000103.1:0-33816 GCA_023334595.1 Pythium utonaiense | reverse complement strand
TCTTACGATGGAGCCGCGTCGGAAGCCAAGCCGTCGTTCGCTGGACCCGGTCGCTCCTACGGCTGTCGCGGCGCTCCACGCTCGACGCCAAGCACTACAGACTCTGCGAGATATTGACGCACTGCTGGCTGAAGATTCCCCAAGCGACCATGCCCAGTCGGCCGCCTGTGTATCCAAGGCCTCAGCTGACCGTGGGCCTGGCCCTGGTGTGTACTCACCTCACAAGGAGCGAACAATGTGGTGTCGCAATGCTGCTGTTACGTTCTACAAACCCTCGCTACGCCACGACAAAAAGACGGCGGTAGTGATCCGCGAGAACGCTCGCCAGACAAAGACCCCGGGACCTGGGTCGTACGACGTTCAAGCAGCAGACCGTGTCATCAAGCCACGCCCTCGAGCGTCCAGCTTTTCACCAAACTCCTTGATCCAGCCGCCAAAGCGTGCTGGAGAAGCTCAGCTGACAGAACTGGAGCCGACACGAGCGGATAAGTGGCTATCGCAGCACCGAGAACCGAAGGGTGCTGTGGCATACAAGCTGCCAAGCGACGTCGTTGTGGGTCGTAGTCGGGATCAACGAGAGAGACTGCGGCGCCTGCGACTGGCCAAGACGAGACACACGCGTGTGGGTTTCTACAGTGTCAATCACCACCTAACTGAGCGGCGTCTGGGGTCAATCGGCATCGTACCGATGGCTCGCTCGACAGTGGCAATACTAGAGGGGAAAGTGAGTCGACAAGCTCAGGTGAAGACACGACGCAAGCTTCGCGCGTGGGCAAGCGAGCGCACGCATCCAAAAGAAAGAAAAGGGCGAAAGGACGCAGACACCAAAGAGTGTCTACCAGCAAGGAAGCCAGTTACGATTCAATGGCAGCGTGCACGAGCGCGCATCCTTCTAAAGCACCAGGACGCACGACAGCGACAGATAAACGCTGAGGCATCGCCATTGCAGATGATGCAGCTCCAAGATCTCGTTGTTCATGATATGGCGAAGCATATCGGACGTGACGTCGTGTGTTGTCAACGGAAAAGCTGTCGAGTCATCACTTCGTTTGGTAGCAAGTCAGCCAAAGAGCGATCGACGGGGCCTACAGCAGCTTTCACCGTAGATTCGGAAATGGAGAACGCCAAGCGTCTCGTGCAGTTCGACAAAATGATCGGTCGAGATGAGTTCACGCTCGATGCGTCTGGTGTGTTTATCGTAGGTCAAGACCTCGCAAAGGAGCTGCAGTCTTCTGGACTGGACACGACACCAAACGATACGCTCGTTAGAACACGAGCTCCTACGGCCATCATCACGAAGCCGCACGCGTCGAGAGATGACAGATCGAGCCAACCGAAACTCATGCTGTCGCCTAAGTACGATCTCGTCCAAACACGTGCTCGCGGCCACGCGTTTCTTCGTTTCGACAATCAGCTTGCGCGTGACGAGCGAGCGAAAGAGAAGGTTTTTTAGGTGGACAGTGAGCCACAAGACACGTACGATCTGCCGGCGAAGGCGCTCGAAGTGCGGGATGCTCTGAGGTTCCCACGCAAGGACGCCGGTATCATGTCGTTCCACAACTCAGACAGTCACGTGCCTCACGAGCCTTAAAGGCAATGACACTGCGCCGACGTGGATGCTCAACACAGAGATTGAGACCTGTGTAGTGGCTCTTCGAGTACAGAGGCGATGGCCACAGCTGGCAGTCACACAGCGATTGTATCTTCATTGCTTCCACCCCCTTCGAGTATCCATCCATTATCCATCCAGTCGCGTGCCCATCTCTTCGCAGTTGGATTCAAAACTGTATAATTGGATTTTTACCGGGAATGAGTCACACAGTTCCAACGTATCTTTGACTAGACAACCATTTTCACCTGCTTAATGCAGACACCTTTATAAATCGATAGGTATCTGGCCAACGAGATCCACCTGCTCACTCCGAGAACTGCCCGCGAAGAAATGCAGAGGCTTCTGCGAAGCTTGCAGATTCCAGGATCCACCCCATGTGATCCCATCACTGCTCACTCAATCGTGCAGTGCAGTTTACAGTAGTCGCAACGGAGACGAGACGAAATCTCTCACCGGCTCAAACCAACCGAAAATGAACCCACAGCCATTTGATTGCCGAAGTTTGCGGTCTTGCTCGAGCGGAAATCAACGCACTACCTCACGAACATCGCCCTGCCGGCCATGATGCTCACATACCTCTGCTTTTCATCCTACGCGCCGATCAAAGACAAGGGAAGCCATGATGAATGGCTGGGCAGCACACTCATGGGCACTGATTCACGACTACAGATCGTCATCACACTGTTGCTGACCGCCGTGACGTTCAAGAACCAAGTTGCTGGCTTCGTCCCAAAGATCTCGTACTTTACGGTGCTCGACATGTACATTCTTCTGTGCTTCTTCACCGCAGGCCCTGTAGCCACGGAGACAGCACTCTTCCCACTCTTCGCTCGATTTTGGCGACTGCCGGAGTCGTGGCGGGAGTTCTACGTAGTGTTTCCGTTCTTGGGGTTCTTCACGGTGCTCAACATTGCTATCGCTACGTATCTATATCGCTGGAAGAAGAAGGGCTGCCAGCATCTGAGCTTAGTCATGAAGCTGCTGGAGCATAAGCAACACGCCTTGACGGCCACCTCCGACGAGAAGAAAATGTTGGAGACCTTCGTCGGTCGGCATCGACAAGAGCTGCACCGTTCGCAGGCACGTTCGCAGGCAGCGCCACTGACTTGGACGTGCTCCTGAATGAGTATACAGTCTCAGAGTATATTGACGACGTCTTCATCATGCTGCTTCAAGTCCCATTGTGGCCGTCACAACGTACCGACGGCCATGGCCCTAGTCGAGATTACGACCACTTCGCACTCAATATGAGTCCACGCTCCACACGCAGTGTAGCGCACCGATGAACGGGAAGGCGACGCGCCCGTGCCACGCCAGCAGCTTCTTCGCAGACAGAGCTCCCTCGTTCAGGGTTCTTGTGTAGCGTGAGCGTCAGATGCCCACTCAAAGGATGACGCGTTGGTACGTCACAAATACACTTCGGAACACTCAACTCTAAAGACGGTAAGAGATCGAATCACAAGCTACTGTACGAGGTTGGTCAGCTGCTTTGTTTGGTCTCCGCTCGGGCAGTGGGCATGCCGTCAATACAATACCGTCGTCGGTCAGTCAGTCCTGTCGCCGTGTCCTTTCTGAACCATTTTGGCCCTTTGACTGTAGCATCTAATAATCGTGCGTTGTGAGATGCCATCTCATACTAGAAGTCAGTCAAGGTTTGATGCGATAACCTCCTTAATTGAATGAACACCTGTATCTCGTGCAGCAATGTTTGACGTCGTGAACTGAGCGGCCAGGGGCGTGGGACTCTGAGGACCTCCCACTGGGATGCGGTTCCTCATCTGCTACTATACGACTGAGTACTGTATGCTCTCCGGGCTGCACGGTCCAGCTAATCAAACACGTGGCTCGAGGCCGGCCGCGGCCGACCAGATCCTCTCATTCGTGCATCTACGCCGACGCTGCAATCCTCGAAGCCAGCAACCATCCCGTATGCCGCCCGCAACACGCAGCACGGCAATGCCGACAACCTCCGCTGCTTCAGCTGACTGGACTAGCGACGTGGAGCTGGTGGCGATTCGTGTGGAGCGAGTGGGTAGTGATTCCACGGTCGTCACGCACCACGTGGAGCTGCTCGCCCACGCGGGGATATATGCGTTGATCGAGCCAGGTCGCGACTTTATCTGTCTGCGTTGGCCATTGGGCGGCGTTTGGAAGGTGGATGCTATTGACCGAGCATCGAATATGCTGTGGTGTTCAGCCTCCAGGAGCACAGACCTTTCCACGGACCAAATCGATGCCCTGAATGTACGGTACGCTAGCTCCCAGCCATTCGCGGAGCCACTATTTGGCTGGGAGATGCGAGAAGCCACCACCAGCGACGGTCAGCTTTGTGTGTCCCCGCTCACCACGCCGCTGGATCCGTCCGCCACGCAGCTTACGGCAAGGCTTCTGACCTTGTGCGCCTCGGCCTCGCTCGATATCCACACCATCCACGACATCAATACGGTCAGCCAACGATACCTAGCAGACGTCACGTGGACGGTGACGATTCCGACCATCATAACGGGCCGTCGCAGCGCACACCTCTACGAGTTCTTGGCTGCTATCGACTTCTGCGAGGACGAGTTCACGTTCTCCAATGCCCTCGACGTGCGCAAGGAAGGGAAGATCAAGACGGTCGTGGTAACCCACGACTCCCACAGCTCAGTGGTGAACGGCTCGCACGAGAGCGATCTCCATTTCTCACAACGCCTTCTTGCCGAGTTCACAGCCGAGATGGCGCTCCAGACTTTCCCGTTCGACTGCCAGACGCTCCGCTTTTCGTTTGCAGCCGGTCGAGGTCTTCCTTCTCGGGTGTCCATTGAGCCGACGCCTGGACGCCCAGGTCGCTTTGCGCACGACCACTTCACAATGGAAAGCGCGTGGAGGACGGTGATGGATGACATGGTTTTTGTCGGCGCTATTGACGCCGATAGCGCCGACAAGGCCATCCATTTTGAGGTCGTTCTCGAGCGGAAATCGACTCACTACCTCACCAACATTGCCGTGCCGGCCATGGTCCTCACGTACCTGTGCTTCTCATCGTACGCGCCACTGAAGGAGATGAAGAAAGACGACAAGAAGGGCAGTCAACTCATGGGCACTGAGGCACGTTTGCAGATCGTGTTGGCGTTGTTGCTCACGGCCGTGACTTTCAAGAACCAAGTGGCTGCGTCTATCCCTCAGGTGTCATACTTTACGACACTTGACAAGTTCGTGTACGCGTGCTTCTTGACGGCGTGCGCCGTGGCCGTGGAGACAGCACTCTTCCCGCTCATTGCACGCTGGTGGGGCCAGACGGACGTGTGGCGAGAGTACTACCTTCTTTGGACATCCGTGTGGATATTCACACTCGCCAACGTCTTCTGGGCGTGGCGCCTCCATCTCTGGCTCGTCAACCGCGGCAACATACTGGCATGGGTTCCTGACCTGGCGAGGTACGCGCGTGCGCTTGCGCGTCGCCGTGGTCTGGACGAGCACAAGAAAAGGAAGCTACTGCTACAGCGCATCCGTACGCAGCAGTCACAAGAGATGGTGAAGGCCGGCCGTGCCGCCACCGCCTGTCGGCCGAAGAGCAGTGTGGAGACCGCCGCAAAGCCTGGCGAGGAGCGTCACACGGACCCTGCAGTCGCACTCGAAGAAGATGACCGAGTAACCCAGACGAAGGAGCATGAATTACTCAACGCGTTCACGTTGACGACATCCAGTGGCGGGATCTTCGTTCGACTACCACGCAAGTCACACGTGCTTGACGAGGAGTTCAGCGCCATCGAAGCCGTGGACACGCATGACATGGACGGCCATTTTGACGCGCTTGTAACGGAGGACATCGCTCGGCTACAGAGGCGAAGCATGTGATCTGAGACCTCGAAGAGCCACGATGATTAGACAAGGATCAAGTAGAAAATGGCAACGATAAAATAGACGGAGGACTCTAGGTGGACCCTACTATCCTACCGTACGTACGGCCCCAGTGTCGTTCTGTTGGTGACCTGCTGTTGCTATTTTCGTGGTGTCTCCTTCCCATCACGACACCACATCAGGAAGGATGACGCCGACACCATCCCATGCGCAGTCATACACCCACTTCCGACACCCACTACCTTACGCACGTATCCACGAGGCCTGGTTTAGACGAGCCTCCCCAACAAACACGAGCCTCGTCGGGACGGCCCAGCAAGTCTTTCATCGATGAAGCGCACGGCTCCCTTATACAAGTGCGAGGATGGGGAGCCCAACCGGAACCCATGCATGAGTCTATCCTGAAGGGAGTCGAAGCATCTTTCTTTTGTTTGTAAGGCTCACTAAGTGGAACCTGTTACAAGCGGACGAGCCGACGAGGGCTTGGCGGTCCAAGTGGACCGGGGGATCGCCGTGGGACATGTTGTTGTTGTTGTTGTTGTTGTTGTTGTTGTTGTTGTTGTATTTGGCTCGACTCAGTGGGGAGCACGTGAGTGATCTGCTCGCGCAGTCAGTGACGTGTCCCACCGACCCTCGCCGTGGGATATGTGCCACTACCGCATCGCATCCAATTTCTTTCGCCCAGAAAGATACTTCTTTTGGATACGGCTGCGGTTATGGATCGCATCTTTCGTCGAGGCGTCGGTCAGTGAGAGCCTGCCAGCGTCCTCAAATAGCAGGATATCACCAAGGGAAGGACACATGAGACGATGTGATCACAAGGTGCGACGTGGGGCGTTGGCTGTCTAGCAGTGGGGGACGGTACTAGGTCTGTGGAATCCACCTTGCCAGGGTCGTGGACAAGGCGCTCAACAGCTTCTGATGATGCTGAAATGGTATGTATGAAACTGCTCGTGTGAAGTCTAATGGCGGGGCTGGTCTACTTCGACTTCCCTGGGCGACTATGGCCGCATTCCAACAGCTTATGGCTTCTCACTTTCCGATCAGCCTCGTCGAAAGTAATCCACAGCCTTCACAAGCACGGCAGCAAGCCTACGATGAAGTTCTACAAGCCAGCATTCACGACCACCTTAGCACTTGCAGTGGTCGCAGACGCGCTCAATACCGTATCGGGGGAAGTTTGCGACGCCGACACCATTTGTGCCGGAGGGACGAACTGTGTGGCTGTCGATGGAACCGCAGATGTATCGCAACCAGATCAGTCTGAGCTGAGCTGTGACAATGGGGAGACCGCATTCATCAAGCGCTTCACGATCATCCCCAGTGCGCCGACCCCCATCGATCGTATCGGTCTGTTCTACACTAAGGACGGAGAAACTACTCCCACGTTGGACGCAACCTATTCTGCGAAGACGACGACTGATGCGTGCGACAATACGTACGTTGATGTCGGCGTCGATGGCAGTGGTGACGTCCGGGCAATTGTTGGCTGTCAGGACCAGTCCAACCCATGCGGCTTTAAGTATGCAGTACAGTGGGCTTGTACATCAGCCAACCCAACCGATCAAACTCCGACGCCGACGCCAACGTCAGAGCCATCAGTGGACCCGACGCCAACGTCAGAGCCGCCAGTGGAGCCAACACCAACGTCAACAGCGTCAGTGGAGCCGACGCCAACGTCAGCAGCGTCAGTGGACCCGACGCCAACGTCAGAGCCACCAGTGATGACTCCTGAGAAAACGACGCCAGAGCCATCGACACCTGCTTCCACGATCTCATCAGGAGATGTTCCAATCATGAAACCGGCGTCTACACAAGTCTCTCCGCGACCACCCGCTGTTACCTCAACACCTTCTTCTGTTCCAACGGCGACGTCGACGCCAACTCCAGTGTCGATGAAGACCAGCATCGCCATAGCGACTGCTGCCAACCCCCTTGAGGTTTGGGGCACCGGGCTACTCATTGCTGCCACATGCACTTACTTTGCCAGCCTTTGCTAGGTATAAAATGCTTGGTTGGCAGTACACTGACACGAGATCACGAAGAACCGCGATGGCTGCACGGTAGACCAAGTAGGAAATGCAAATACATATTTTTTATTGCCTGCTTACAAGCTCTCCTCACACGACGGCAGCGACACTCTCGCCCTGCGTGTTAATGGCTGTGACGCGTACTGAGTACTCACGTCCCGGGAAGAGGTCCACGATCGTGTGCGCGCGAAGGTTGAAGCGCTTGATCTGCCAGGCCTGGCTGTCGAAGGGCACCGGCAACTGGCACAGCGCGAGTGCCGAGCCTGCGACGTCTACAGTCATTGACGTCGCGCTTGCCACAGCCACCACCTTGAGCACGCACTTTCGACCAACGATTGCAGGTGTGAGTGCCGTTGGAGCAGGAGAGAGCACCTCTTCCGCAATGAAGTAGTCCCCGCCGATCAGCTTTCCGAGCATCGACGCAGTCGTCGTGATCACGCCCGTGTCGGTCATCTTCTGGAGACACGAAGAGCACAGCACTGGAGCGTGCGCGCCGAGCACGACGTTGTCGCTGCCATCGTCTGGATTCACCAGCGTCGAGAGCGCGAGCTGGAGAGCCTGGGTTGTCACGCCGTTAGCAAGCGCCTCGTTCTCCGCTATCGTCTGGCGACCGATGGGCTCTTCCAGCAGCGCACTGCACTCGTTGTTCGTGTTGTCAACCTTGCCCTGCCCCTGCTTGGTGTCCTGCCCAGGTCCAAACCGTGCACGCTCAATGGAAATCGTGCCTGGATATGTGTGGCACGCGGCCGCAGCGTAGCCCAGTAGCGGGATGCCCAGTGGGAACGACGTTGTTGACGTCGTCACTGGATTCACGAGCGTGATCGTGTACGTGTGGCCAAAGTCCCAGCGAGACGAGTCGTCCCCAAACATCGACACTTCGGCGTTCGCGTACACACCACCCAGCAATCGGATCTTGGCCTGCAGATCTGCAGCTGCAATGTTCCAAGCCACACAGCCCACTACCGCTGCAGTAGCACCCGAACCAAACACGAGATTCATCTGCTCGGTGCCAAGAGGTGGCAGTGAGATGTGGCTCAGCTTGACAGTCTGGACTTCGCTGCGCTCGCCGCACGTGCTCGTGAACGAAGGGCTCGTGTCCCACTCGACTCGATACGAGTCCACCGCTACGCCACCGTTGCTCTGTGGTTCTTCCCACGCGACCAACAGACTCGCACTAGACAGGCGGGCTCGAACACTGAGCGACTGCGGCATCGTCGGAACTCGTGCAGATGGGATGACACCCGTCGTCTCTGGTTGCGCCAGTCGGAAAGAACCGTAGCCGATACTGTTGTACGCTGCAACGCGAACACTGTACGTCGCCCCCGACGTGAGACCGCCTACTAAGTATGAGTATGGCAGTCGTCCCATGACGCGCTGTGGCCGTCCCTTTCGAGCCTCTGCGACATTGATCGTGAGTCCTCCGGCAGCATTGGCCACCAGCATCGGAACATCGCCTTGCTCCGTCCGGAACTCGACTTCGATTGCGCTGGGGTTCGCGACGCACAGCGTCGCCTGCGTTGCGTCACGGAAGCGGACGTCCACGCTGCCAGCAACCAGGGCATCTTCCAGCGCTTTCTTGAGGTCGCTTGCGCCACCGCTGGATGGAATCGCGGCGGTGACAACGCCCATGTACGACAGTGTGAAGGTCGACGCTGCGCTGGGTGTTCCCTTGCACGTGAGAGTCTGCACTTCCTGGGTCGTACCGACGACCACACTTGCTGCGATACCGTTGCTGAGCTTTGGAACACAGACGGTTGGTAGTACGCGTGTACATAGGAGCAGGTTCTTGCCGTTCACCTGGAGCTTGTGAGACGCACGTTGTTCAAGCCGTGATAAGCGGAATCTGTGCATGTCGCCTGCTGTGGCAAAGGTCACAATCCACGTGTAGCCATTTGTGTCCAGCACACGTGACACCATCAGACCGTCACTTCGCAGAGTCGAGAGCCGCCGTAACGCTGCTTGCATCGCAACTGCCGAAGTGTCGTACGCCAGGTACGGTGTCCACTGGCCGTCGAATCCCACCTGGAACATACCGGATAGCACCGTGTTCGAGCCCACTGTCGGTGCAGAGATGCTGATTGTGTTGACGTCGTGCACAGCGGCCGCACTTTCCAAGTGGTGCACCACCTGTGACTGCTTCACGCCTCCGTTGACTGTCGAACTCCACCATTCGACCTTGTACTCGGTCACATCCACACCGCCATCAAAGCGAGGGTACTCCCACTGCACGAGGAGCTCCTTGTCCGACACAACCTGTGCGCGAGGGTGGGAGACGACACCAGGAGGCTGCATCGCCAGTTGCACTGAAGAAGGTTCGGGGATTCCTGCATCGCCCAGACCCACTGAATTACGAGCCATGACACGAGCAAAGACGGACACACCGGTCACTGCGGATGCTGGCGCATCTAGTTGCAGCTCGTTGAACTGCGTGACGGAGATCCGCGGCGACTGCACGGCCTGTAAGCTGTAGCCATTAGCGGCAATCACCGGCGGCACCCGCGCTGCATCGTACGCGACGTGGGTGATTTTCCAATCGTACCCAAACTTGTTGACAGCACGAGAGACTGCGACGTTCGACACGCTGCTGAGCTGCTCCAACGCCGCCTTCACATCCACGTCGCGCGCATCAAACGGAATCGCCTGTGTCGTCGGCGCCTTGTAGATCGTCGCGTAGCTGTTTTGGATCCGTGCGACTGGAATTGGCAACTGCATATTTCCGGATCCGGATCCAGCAAACGCGCTACATCCGTTCGTGCCGACGTCCTTGACTTCAAGCGCCGGCAGCTTGCCACGCACGTTCACTCCAAGGAACTCAATCGTGTAGGTCAGCACCGTAGGGTTTGTCGTGAGCGTCTGCGTCACTCTCACGTCGTCTACAGCATCAAATGACTCGAGCTCCGCCTCCAGTGACTGAATATCACGCGCAGCATCCGCAGAGACTGCGCCAGAAGACCACAAGAGACAGCCCACATCGTCGTTCAGGTTCACACCGCCGTTGCCACCTCGCAACGCTGTTGCACTGATCTCTTGTCCAAATTTGACCCGGAAACCGCCCGTGCCGAACGTCAAATCTCCTGTTGTCGTGGAGAACTGAATCGTTTGCACTTCTCGCGTAGCGTAGCGCAAGGATTCGAGGGGCAGACTCACTGCGACCGTGTGATCCGAGACGTCTCCTAGCTGAATGGACGATGTGGCGCTCGGCGCTGTACAAGAGCACGCACTATTCGTGTCACACTTGCCTCGCACGCGGAAGACTGGGCCTTGCGTTGGGTCACCGAAGCGTATGTAGTCTCCACATTCGATGGTGAGCGCGTTGACGACTGCCACGCCGTCAGTGGTTCCCGCGCCAGCATTTGCTGGAGCGGCCACGAGATCCACCGCCACACCGACGACTGTATCAAGCTGGAATAATGGAAGCGGGTCCGTGAGCGTACCCAGCTGAGCTACAAATCCGCTAAGCTGGTCGGTGCTCATTGTCGTCCACGGGTCGGATGCTCCACAAAGCGGCAGCACTGCAGGTCCCCAATGCACGTAGATAGCTTGATTTTGAGGCGTCAGAAGGGCTGGAGCACACGCCGTCGTGATAAGGAACTTCGTCGCCGACTGGACCGTCTGGATTTGCGCACGGCACGAAGCGCCGATCGAAATCACCGTCTTATCGACCACAAAGGCTTGCATTGCCGGTGTTAACGCCGGTGCCACCGTGAGGATACCGCCCACATACGAAGCCGTGAGAATGCCAGTTAACTGGAACTTCACCGAACTGTCGAGACACACGCGCGCATCGCTGTTCCGCACACGTACGTACTCGCCTCGAGAAAATTTCGTCGAGAAGTCATCACTGCCGAAGCCCGTTAAGGCCGACGGTAGCACGCGCGTGATGAAGCCAGTCGTTGCGAGCAGCGCTGCGCTAGCGTACGCGTCGACTTGGGAGCGGAAGTCGCCTTTGAAGCCCGCTGCGTCGTCGATTGTCGCGAGTGTGAACGTACTGGCGGCTGTGAATGGTCCCGTGTGTGCTGCAGTCGTGACGCGGTGGAATTTTGTCGTCGGCGTGAGCTCGAGTGCCTTGCTATTCGAGGTGTTGAACCAGAACGACGTGTCGTACTCAACGCGGTATCCAGTGACTACCTGGCCACCAGAGAACGCTATTTGGTCGAATCCAAACGCTATCTGAGACTGTGATAACGCCCGCAGTTGAACATTTTCCATCGCCAGCGGGATCCGCGTCGGTGCGAGTCCGACCATGGGGCCTGGAGCGATAGTCCCGGTATTATCGATCACAGAAGCAACCACGAAGCCGCCGAAGCCGCGGTCATTCTGTGCTGCGACTCGCACGTAGTACGACGTTCCGGTCACGAGCTGCGTGATGTTGTAGCTCTGTGAACTGCTGGTGGACGAAGCCTCCACCACGACAACTTGGGATCTGAAGTCGAGCTGCGGTTGCCCTGCCTGCTGGACTGTCACAGCAGCGTTGGCGGTCAGGCCGGCCAATCGACGGTCATTTACGATGAGTTTAGGCAATGCAACTGGTGATGGAACGTGGTGCGAGAAGGTAACAGCCCATTCGTAGTTTGTGGCTCCGATTTGCACGCGCTCCACGTGGACCAATCCAATGATGGTGGGCAGCATCTCTAGCGCGTCCTTCATTGCGCTTGGAGTGATATCGTATGCCAATGGAGTCGTCTTCCACGGCGTCTGCAGCGTTGCACTCGTTTTCGTGTTGCCCGAGTACGTTGCAGCGACAGTGCCAAGTGCACTAGCAAGTGTCGTATCGTAATTCGCTGCACTGGCCAACGGCACGCGAGTAGGAGAGAACACGCCTGTCGCTGCAACAACATACAACTGCATGCCATCGACCAGGATCAAATCGCCTCGAGCCAATACACCAGTGAGATCCACGGAGCTCGTAAGGAAATCCTGGCCGTTGACGACTGCGACGGTACCGGGCAGCGTTCTGAAGTCGCTTTGAGCGCCGAAACCAAGTGAGAATGTCCCACCAGTGATGCCACCCGTGGTCTGCAGCAACTGAATCACTGGCACACCGAACATGGGAGCGGACTTGGCCTTGGTGTACCACTCGATGCGATAGCTCGTGAGGGATAACCATACCTCCGTTGGCTGGCGCCATCTAACAGTGAGAGACGTTCCCAGTGGAGCCAGCTGCCTATTGTTCTCAACTGTCACATCGCGAGGTACACTGGGTTTTCCGCGAGGCATCTCTCGCTCAGGAGCTGTGACCACTGGCACTCCTGCTCCGATTTCAGCGTTCATCGCGTATACTCGTACATAGTAGTACTGGCCACTGGTGAGCCCTGTGATCGTGTACTCACCACCCGAGACGCCTCCACTCACTACCTTCTCTCCAAGGGCGTCGCCGTTCGAGCCGCTGTCGAACGTAGGCTGTGGATCCCACTCGATTGTGTATGCCGTGACTGGAGTTCCACCGTCAAAGCTCGGCGGGCCATAAGACACGAGAAGTGACGTAGGGCCAGCAAGAGTGAGTGCAGGCCGAGAAACCGCACTGAAGAACGAGCTGGGCGTCGTCGGGGCTTCAAACGGTACCCTTAGGAACGTCGGTGCTGTCACACGCCGAATACCGAAGCCAAGATCGTGGAAAGCCGACACGCGTGCGAAGTACGTACTACCAGGCACTAGGCCCGAGATCACGTACTTGTACGGTGTCGTATCCGTAGTGGAGACCGTAACAATTCCACACGACGCACGACCACTCACCGTTCCACTGGCCTTCGGACAGTACAGGTTACCGTTGAGGTTACCTTGCACTTGTGACATAATTGAGATTGTTGCCTGTCCGGCGACAGCCGAGAGTCGGTTTTCAAGAACAACCATGTCGGGGACCACGCCCAGCTCAGACAGGAAAGTGACTTGCCATGTACACTCCTTCTTGCTGTTGCAGGCGCCACCACCGCCCATGGTGACGCTCACACTGCCGATGTTTGGCATGTTTTGCAAGATCGTCGTGAGCGCCGCCGGCGACGCATCGTATGGAATCGCTGCAGACGTGTACGACCCTTGGATCTGGCAGTTAACGCACGGTGTCGTGTCCAATTTTAATCGGAACGCGCCAGAAATTACACCACCAGCTGAGGACGCAGTCGAGATGACTTGCACATGAGGTTGGAAGCCTGCGGACCAATCGGCAGTCGTCCACTCCACGAGATATTTGCCAATGGTATCGCCACCGGCACCGTTTACATCCGTCGGCAGCGCGATCTTCGGTGACAAGAAGCGAACGACCAGCGACGTGACGCGGTCCGACGGTGAATCGCTCTCAGCTCTAGTCAGCACACTCAGCGTCACGTCTGGGGATGGAGGAGGGTCACTCGTCACGATCGGAGCAAACGCTACTGAGTCACTTGGAGCTCCGTAGCCAAGCGAGCTATGGGCCGTCACACGGACGTTGATTGTCACACCCATGGTGAGACCTGTGAGCTGGTACTGGAACGTGGAACGGCGGTCTAGCGCAAGCGATAAACCGGTGAACACAGCACAGCCGTGGCCAGCGACCACCGTGATGGAAGTTGCCGACACGACCGTATCGACGTTCAACTGGCAATTTCGCCCAGTTTGATCCACAGTCAGCACGTCACCAACGCGTACGACGACAGCATTGTTCATGTTCACGATTGTGAGCGTGTTAGCCGCAGTGAGGCCCGTCACACAGCTTGCACAAAGCTGCGTGGTGGTCCAGAGCGACGGCACTTCGCTTGCAAGCGTAACGATCGCCGTCTGCTTGGAAGCCGACGAGAAACTGGGTAAGGTGTCCCACTCAACGCGGTACAAGTCCACCTTTTCGAGTCCCGACCAGTCGTTCGGATCGAAAAACGAGATCCATGCAGAGTTCTTGGTGAAGCCGTGCTCATTCGCTTGGCCCAGTGGGCCTGTAAGCAATTGATTTGGTACTCGCAGCGTCGGTTGTGCGGGTAACTGACGCGTGACAATCGCCGTGGGGCTCGCTGGAGAAGCTGCCGTGCATAACTCAATGCCTGACTCACAAATAGGTGTCGCAACGGTTCCAGGGCCAATGCCTTCACCGTTCTGCGCTCGCACTCGTACCGTGTACTCAGTGTTCGGTGTCATGCCTCTCAAAGTCGTCGCGAAGCTGGTGCCACCGGGTGATGTTACAACGTCTGACACCTTCAGCTGAACGAAGCCACTGCCTGTGCCATGCAACTGGTCCACGTTCACAGTACCCAGTGCGAAGTCGTCACATCCGTGGTTCCCGTCGATGTTATATACGATTTGCACGTTGTTCCACGCACTCTGGACGTCTCGGACGATGACAAGACACTGTGGGGTGAGACTGCTGAGACGCACCAGCGTTCCTGAGGCGATCATCACTTGCTGCTTTAACGTTAGCGTCTTCAAAGCCCCGCTGGTGAGGGTAGTAGCACAACCAGCGCACAATGCCGTCGTCGTGAACGCATCGGTGGAGTATTCCACGAGGTACGTGCGAACAGGTGACCCGTTCGCGGTCGTTGGAGCTGCCCACTTGACGTTCAACTGCGTCCGGTCAGAGCGATCACTCGCCACCGTCACACTCAGTGGAGCACTAGGTGGTGCAGCCGGCGCAATGGCCCACGCTCCGTTCACACAGGGCAAGTCGTGGCAGGTCGCACTGGCGGATCGATACGTACCCAGTCCAGCAGAGTTGATCGCCGTCACTCGGATATAATATGGAACGCCAGGCTGGACAGCACCACTGGATAGCTCTGTAGCCGTCCAAGCTGTTCCAACGACGCTTGTACACTGAGCTGTTCCATCAACTGCGAGGACTTGAAGCGTGGGAGCCACTCGCGGAAACGCGAACGACGCACCAGTAAAGGTCACTCTGAACTTCAAGCCGAAACTCGAGTCTGCAGAGACCGTTACGTCATCGCCGAGCAGGGTCTTGATTGTCGTCTTGAGAGCCGTCGCCGTCAACGTTGTCGCGCTTAGACAAGCCGACTGAGGTCGCGTGTGGACAGTGTATGTTCCATCAGCGAGCGTACACCGAGCTCCGCTCTTCTCTGGCGCAATTCCGATGCGCGAGGCACCTCCAAGCGCTGCCATGGTAGCAGCCACAACTTCAAATTTGCACGACGTAGCGCCGTCACGGTTTACGATAAAAGTCGCCCCAGTTCCAAGATCCAACTTGAGATCAGGGGTCGAGTCGATGTACGTGCGCTTGGTGGCCGGGTCGAAGATGATCGCACACGTCGGGCAAACCAGCGTTGTAAACTCGTAGTCGGGCACGATGACAGCGAGACGGAATGTGCCTGCAGTCGTATCAGGTGAGAATGCCAACGACTGGATCGGAGCTCCAAGCGGAAATACACAAGGAGATGCAGCACAGGACAGTGGCTGGCCTGCTGTCGCAGAGGCCATACGAACATCATAGCTCTGTGGAGCTGTGACAAAGTCAGCAGTGGTGTCCCACGTCACGCGGTAATGCGTGATAACTGAGCCACCATCCGTGGCTGTGAAGCCAAGAGCGTTTACTGTCGGCTCTGTGAACAAAACTTCGACTTGCGACGCGATGTCCAGTGTACTCACGCGCATCGTCACTGTTGTTGGCTGGTACGGCAGTTGCGCGATTGGCGTGATACTCTCCGCCAGTGGAAGTGGTGGATACGCTGTTGTAGTGCTGTCAAGTACTGTCGCTAGTACGGGCGGGCTGTAGCCGAGATTCAGCCCTGGCTTCGTGATGTCTCCGTTGTATGCAGAAACTCGCACGAAGTAAGACGCGCCAGTCGTGACACCTCGGATCGTGTACATGTTTGTTGCAGCAGCCACGACGACTTGGTTGTACGTTGTGGCACCTGCATAGTTGGCTCCACCGAATCGTGGTAGACCCTTAAGAAAGTCTACCGAATCGCTCCACTCAACCAGATACTTGGAGACTGAAGACACGACAGGCGCGTTCCAGCTCACACCAAGCGAAGTGCTGTCGACAATCGAGACCTTCACGTCAGTAGGCCCAGTTGATGGCATCGCTCGAGGCACAGCGTAACTCGGTAAAGGGTACGTCAGACCGCTTTGGACAGAGAACACCGTGACTGCAGTTGTTCCCAATGGCGCTCCATCAAGTGTTGCTTGCATTGCGCCTAGCGTACTCGGCGATATACGTTCACGCGACATTCTTGTGAATGTGATGATCCACTCGAGACGTAATTCGCTCGGCGTGTCCACGCCCGAGTCATCGTACGGCGAGGCTACAGTGCCTTTTGAGTGGTCATTACGTGTCACCGACACGACTCCGACCATCGGTAGCGCGTTCAACGCAGCCTCTACAGTTGCAGCATCGGCGTTGATCGGAATCGATGTTGTCAGCTGCGTCGCAAAGTTACCAAACGCGATTTTGAACGTCTGAGGCGTCCCTAGTGCTGTTGCCATCACTGCGGCGCTAACGATGACACGATCTATGCGCTCGTGGGCATCCACAGGCGACGCGAGCGCACTCGGCTCGCCGTACCCAACTGAGTTGTACGCGAGCACGCGGACGTAGAACTTCTGCGCTGGATCGAGATTACGAACGACGAGCGTGAACGCATCGGTTGTCGCTGACGAGCCGTCACTGGTGAGGGGTTCATCGTCGATGACACTCGATCGGCTGGCTATAGCAGTTGGCAGAGCACTGACTGTGACGATCTCGTACCCGGAGAGGATACTCTGCTGGTCAAACTGAGCACTCACATCCCACTGGACTTTATACTGAGTGACTGTGAGCCCACCAGAGTACAGCGGCGCGCGCCAGGTGACACCTAATGTTGATACGAAGACGCCAGATGAGCCTATCTGGTCCACGCTAAGAGGCGATACAACGACGTAGCGCGGTGATGAAGGAGGCCGTAGCTTTGGTTGGAACGACGGCGGCATCAGCGTAAACCCTGTACTGGAGAAGGCGTCATTGGACGCGAGGAATCGCACGTCGTATACGGACGAGTTCGAAAGCGGTGCTGCATTGCCAAGCACAGCATAGGATGGGAGACCACCCTTGCGGATTTCCCGAACACTTGCACAGGGCGATGTGCCGGTGAGACTTCCACCACACGCCGAAGTCCGGAAGACAGAGGCTGCGTCGGTGGATATGAGAAGGAGTGGCATGTCGACAGTCTCACTGATAAAGGTAATCCGCCACTTGACTCCGTACTGTTGTCGTATACGCCCGAGCGATCGAGCCTTAACTAGCTCCGTCGAAACCGCGACTTCCTGCATCGACGACAGGCCTTCGAGGGTAGTTCGGATCGCCTCCGCGCTTGCACCGACTGAGATTGCTGGCGTCGTGTCACCACAGAAGTTGAGAACCACTGCTCCGCCCAGGTCGATGCGTGAGCTAGAGTAGATGTGGACTTCTTGGACCTCGTTCACGGGCAGCACTCGCACACTCTGCGTCGCGGGTAGTGGGGTCGTCGCTGCAAAACTCACGAGTGCTCCCTTGACGCGCTCATCGATGGTGATCGTCGCGTCAGCACCTTGCAGGCCAGAATCATCAAACAACAGCGCAGGAACATCGCCTCGCTCTGCCTTAAACGTCACGATCCACTCGTACCCAACACCACCAAGTAGCAAGTTTCGTCGGCTCACCGAAGCCACAGCATCACCAATACTCGGAAGTCCTTTCAGAACTTCCTGCAATGCTGTTGCTGTCGAATCCCACGCGAGAAGAGGTGTTCGATCAAGTGTTCCGGTCACTGTCAAGGCGAAGGAGCCGCCAAGCTGACTGAGTTGGCTAACCACACGAATAGCCTGCTGCTCTGCTACACCGCGCTTGGCATCATACTGGACAACAATCTGTGTGAGAGGCGATCCTCCGGTATTCATGGGTGGTGCCCATGTCGCCAAGAGAGTCTGTGAGGAAGCTGGCTCCACAGAAAGATCCTTGGGGGCATCTGGACGGCTTCGTGCGACCACTAGTGCTGGTGTTGAATACATGGTCTCGCCGTAGATGTTACCGACACTGTTCCACGCTGACACGCGCACATGGTACGATACACCAGCGACAATACCGTCCGTAACATTCACTTGAACAATACCTTGCGGCGTCATCGTCGATGAAGGCACGACCGTCGATCGGTACAACTTGCTCTTGAACACAGGGCGAGCACCAGGCTGAGTACGCGCCACTGTACACGTAAATGCTGCAGACGATGTTGTGCTCGTAAGTCCCACACTGTCACACGAGAGCAGCGGTTGGTTGGGACCAAGTCGTGAGCGGAACACGATGGTGTACTGGAAGCCAGACACGGCACTCAGTGCGCTCTTGAACACACGCACATCACCTGCGAGGTTTAGCTGCTCAATCGCACGCTGCACGGTACTCTCACTGGCATTGAACGGCAACGAAGTTGTCTTCAGTGCGAGGTATCCAAGTCGGAACGTACCGCCCAGCGTGCCAACTGACGCAGACACAGTAACACTCTGCTGCTCGAATCCGTTCCATCTCTTGATAACAGTCACGGTCTCAAGCTTTGCGTTTGTGCCAGTCAGTGCCGTTGCAGCCGTCGCTGTTTTGCTTGTGCTGAACTGAGCTACGAGATCGCTAGTGTCAATCGACACCTGCAGCAACGGCACACTGCCGATAACTCCATTGGCGTTCGCGCGCTGTGTCAGGAACGAGATGAACCAAGCGAAGCCGTTATTACTTGGAGTTGTGTAGCGCCTGACTTGTACTTTTCCGACAGTCGGCAACGCTTCGAGAGCGTCGGCCAACATATCCGCACTCACATCCCAGCTCAGCGCCGGTGTCACGAGGCCCTGAAATGCGATACGGAACGAGCCGCGAACATCGTATGCGGTAGCTGATAAGAGAAGCATTTGGGTCGTGTGGCGTGCGTACAGGATCTCGTCTGCCAGTGCTGCCGCATCACTCGCACTGACGATCGCACGCTCGTAGATTGCGTCCACGTCCATCGCATCCCATTCAACGAGGTATTGGGTCACACTGGCCCCGCCGTTGTCATGCTGTAGAGCATCAAAGGTCACACGAAGAGCTGGTAACTCAGTCGTGGAGCTGTTGGCAAGCACCAGCGCTGGCTCTACACGCACTGGGCTCGGCGGTGACGGCTGCGTCGTTGGAATTCCGAATGAAGGGAGACCGAAGCCGGCATCGCGAGAGTATCCAAAGGAATTGTACGCGTACACACGCACGTAGTATGGAGTGCCACGCGTTAGAGCTCCGATTACGGCCTCGCACGGCGTGAACACACAGTCAACACCAGGGTTTCCTACACTCTTGACATCGTACCCAAGAGGAGATGCCCCGGCACCCGAGTCGAACGACGCGCTGAGATCCCACTCGATCCGGTAGTGCGTGATCACGTCTCCACCATCGCTTGTTGGATGGCTCCACAGAATTCGAAGCGTTGAAGCCGTCTCAGTAAAGATCTGGACGCTACGTGGCTCAGCAGGCTTCTGTTTCGGCGGCGCGAGCGCCAAGGGTGTTGTTGCTCGCGGCATGTTGCAGCCTAGCGAGTTGCATGCACTCACTCGAGCGTACACTGGTGCCCCAGCTGTCAACTTCGTCAACGTGTACGCGTACGGTGGCTGGGTTTGCGCTGGATCGAAGGAGTACGAGCGGTAGTTGAGTGCGAGCGTACCGGGTACCGTCCATCCGATATTAGCCGTGTACGCGGCCGTCACGCCTGGGAAGTTCGCATCGATAGTGATCGTGTTCGTTGACACGCCTACTATCTTCCACACACCTGCTGAAGCACCGACGCCAGTGATCTGGGCATACATTCCGACCTGTGCGTACGATTCGATGCCAGCGGACGTCCACGTGTTCAGTTGGTTCGTCGCTGTGACACTCTTGCTTGCCGCGCCCACGTGCGCTGGATCAAGCGCATAACCAATATCAGTCACGACTTGGTTCGCAGCCAACTGATTCTTGTCGATTTGCAGTGTCCTCCCGCCTGCCACTGCTGGTGTCTCACTCAAGAACGTCACCGTCCACTCATATCCACCAGTGATCCGACCGATGGATCTTTTGACTCGTACACTACGTATCGTCGTGAGGGCTTCCAGGCTGAGCTGTAAGTCGTTTTCCGTAACGTCAATCGGTAGAGCATCCGTCGTCGAAGACGCATAGCTCACGCGAAACGTTCCTGTGACAGTGTCCCCGGCGTTCTGGCCAGCGATCTTGAGAATCTGCACTTCTGGACGCTCTGGGGCATCGAACCACTCGAGAAAGTACTTCGACACAGCAGCACCGTTGATGCTCGGAGGAGCTAGCCATGCCAGTCGTAACGTCGACGACGCATCACCCACTGATACACCATCTCGAGACGCTGGGATCACACTCAGCGAGACGCCACCGATGCCATCCGTGAGCTGCGTTGCCTTGCTACGTGGGACCTCGAAGGATGGCACCGTTGAACCGACAGGCCCGATGCCCATAACGTTTTCAGCTCGTACAATCACCACGTACGGCACGCCCGGCGTCAGTCCAGTGATCGTGTACTTGTATCGCAGCGAAGTAGGATAGGCGTTGAGGAAATACGAGGCGATCTCGCGGAAACTGCTACTGGATGACGATGACAAAGCTGTCGACTGGAGTGTGTTCACATCCCACACGCTCCACTCCACCACGTAGTGAGTGACCTTGGCGCTATTGTCTGTGAGCGGCGCATCCCACACGATACGCAAGCTACTGGGAGAGCCAGCAACAAGTTTAAGACCGACATTCTCTGGAGCTGCTGGTACTGCCATAGGCTTCAGAGCTACTGGCGCGCTGGGCAAACCGTAGCCAGCAGACGTGGCGTGCGCGGTCACACGTACTTGGAAGCCAGGACCACCAGTACCGCCTTGTCCTGGTACGCTTGGTGGCGCAGTCGCTGCAGCCTGCCCGAGGCCCTTGATCGTGAACCGGTACGGATCACCACGTTTGATATCGAGGGAGACTTGCGATGAAGAGCCTAGGATACTCACTGTGCTGACCACAGTCTCGCCAACAGTACATGTCACAACTGCGCCTGGTGACCCAGTAGGGGTAGCCGACGCCTTTGCGCACACACCTGCAAGGCCTGACCCGATGAGCTGGGCCGTATCTATGCGAAGAGTGGGTACTGTCCTGACGCGAGTGAGGAACGTGATTGTGTACACGGACGTCGTGGCGGTTGTCGAAAATGACACAGAGACGTCGCCCGCATCATCTAGTGCCTCCAACGCTGCTTCAACGTCGGAATACAGCGCGTTGTACGCGATCGGTCCAGTCACCTGACCTTGATCTAGCTCCAGCGTGAACGTTCCTCCTGTGTTGGCCTTGTCCAGCTTGACTATTTGAACTTCAGTCGTGCCGTACGTGCCCGCTGTCCACCACTCCACCAAGTACGAATCCACGTTCGATCCTCCATCATCGAGGGGAGCTATAAAGCTCACTTCTAGTGCGTCCCAAGCTGAAATAGCCAGTGCAACATTTCTTGGTGGTGTGGGTTTCACGCCCAGCGTCTGGACTGCAAAAGGGCTGGACTGGATCGCACTGGACCGGTAAAACAGTCGCTCTGTTGGGATGATGCTTTTGTCTTGGGTCGCAGACTCCCACAACAACTCGACACCAGCAAAGCCCGTCACGTCACGGTATTCGAGGATAATATTCGTCAATCGATCCTTGACCAAGTCGACAATGCTCATCGCACGGATCTCGGTGAGGAGATTACTGCTGCTGTTGACTTCGTTTTCGAACGCGTCCACGACTAAGTTGTTCTGGATCCACAGACGAGCGCCATCGTTCACACGCACGTAAAACGTGTAGCTTTCCGTGAACGCAGGCTTCACGAAGCCTCGCCATCGCACACTCACGTAGTCTTGGCTCGTAGGAGTAATCAGCGACGGCCATGTGAGTGCAATTTCTTGGTCGACACGCTCCATCTCTGGAGTCCCGTACAGCCATCGGTTATTGAAGTAGTTGCCGACAAGCCCGTGTGGCTTGGCATGGACTACATCCAGCGTGTACGAACCTTCGCGTGGTGTGTCGTAGGTGGCGACGTACTTGCCTTGCGACAGGTAGGTCACGTCCGCCTGGGCAGTGTTCGCACCAGTTAATATCGGGACAAACGTGTGGCCAAGCTTCCCAGCCTGCGACACGAGTTGACCATTCGACGTCGTTGTGGAGGGACACACAGGCTGGACCGATATGCGAGCGCGAGCTCCTACGAGCAAATAGCCTTCGGCATACAACAGATCGAGTGGATCCTCGTCACGATCATCCTGTTCAACAGAGGAGAGTGTGATACGCCACGTGAAGCCGCCATTGGAACCAGGTGGCATCAGCGTCACTGTCGCGGTGTAAATTGTGCTTAGAGCTTCAAGCGCGTCACTCAAGTCCGCCGCGTTCACGTTCCAGGGCAGCATCGGCGTCGTTTCACCGCGAAAGGCAAGCGAAAACGTGCCCGAGATCTGTGATGACGCGCTGGTCTGAAGCTGCTGCACGCGGTAGCCATCGCATGCAGTGACCTGTGCAGCCACAGTACCCACGCCATTCACTTGAAGAGACGTGGCGTCAATTTGGAGAGGCGGCAAGTCCCCCAAGTCGGAATCGAACTCGACCACGTAGGTGTAGCCCGAACGCAGAGCACCTTGCTTGTACACATTCGTCGTCGCACCGCTGGCTCCAAAATACGGCGAAGATAGCGTGATCTGACTCGCTGTAATCGTGAGGACGGAGAACACTGGGCCTGTCGTGGACCCAACGCGGATCCAGTCGCCGACAGCAAACTGCCCCGTCATATCGACTGCTCCCGTACCCAGCAGCGGCGATGTCTTCGTCGCAGTGACCGTGCCCAGCGCCACAAGCGTCGTGACGTCGTTCGTGCTGACCGTCACTGATCCCACCGACACCAGCTTCTCCAGTTCAGCCTCGAGCGTCTTGATTCCAGCATTGAACGGCAATGGAGCCGTCCTCTCGCTGCCAAAGAGCAGCGTGAATGAACCGAGAAGCGTTCCTGCACCGATGATCTTAGTTTCCACGATCTGCTGCTCCGTTCGCGGCGCGCCGATCTCGCCGTTACCGGTGCCGTCGAGAAGATTTCCGTGGACGTCACGGGTTTCGATGATAAAGCTCGTGCGTGAGTTAAACTTGCCGCGGTGGAGACCTTCCTGGCCAACCCTGTTGACGCTGCCTGGCCAGAATGGAGTCGACGCGTCAATGGCTGTACACTGCTCCGGAACGATCGAGCCGTGCGCGACGATGCTAGAAAACGGTGACACTCCATTCACCGACGCCACACCACCAGGGGATGTCGAGCCGCCTTCGTACACAAGCACTTGTGGGTTCGTTCCTCCCACCAATGCAGCAGAAGCGACTTGAATCGCTGGCAGATCACCCACGAGCGCCTCGTTCGAGACGAATCTGTCGCGCGTGTACCGATTAGACGACCAGTACTCCACTTGACCAGCTCCAAGAATCGCGCCTTGGAAGGTCACTGTCCATTCAGCCCAGCCAGACCCATCAGCTGCGGAAACCTTCGTCACTACGACACCACCAATTCCGATTGAAGTCAGCGTCACCAATGCCGTCTGGATATCCGTCGCGCTTGCTTGAAACGTCAGGGGTGTGGTGATTTGTCCATTGTACTTCAGCTGGAATGTGCCACCCGTTACTGCTGGCGGGCTGTTCGGTTGCAACCTGACCACTTGAATCTCGTTCACGATCGGAGTGCCGAGGTTACTTGTGGTCTTGACATGCTCTCGCAGCTGCTTCTGTACGACCTGGGACGTTATTTGAGCGGCACCGTTCGCACCGTAGAGGTTGTTGACGACCTGTACGAGGGAGAAGCGATGCAGCACGGATGATGGCAAGCGATCGTACGTGATCAAGTAATCGAAGCCGGAATTCCCGAGGTTTTCGGTGCGAGAGACCGAGATTCGAGGTCTCTCTCCCGCTGTGAACACGGGCAATTGCAGCAGGGCTTGCTGGACTTGGGTGGCATTGGCATCGAATGCCAATACATCGGTGGTGTTCCCGAGAAGCCGCAGGGAAAACGTGCCGCCGCGATCTTTGATTTGACCGAATGATGTTGACACTTGGTGGATCTCCGCCACAGTCTGCATTGTCACAGCGATCGTGTGGAGCCCGGACTTGACTGGTGCATAGCTGACGTTGTATGATCCATCCTTCCAGTAGCTGACAGTTCCTCGCATGGCTTGTTGGCTGATGAAAGATGAGGCAGAGGGGAAGATCTGCACCGACAACGAGTCACTGTCCACTTCTTGGTCGTTGCCGTGCGTGTCCTTCATCTGGACTGTGAAGTTCGCCACTTGACCAGCCGTCGCAGCGTACAGGCCTCTTCCAAATGCTGTCGAGACACTCGGGTTGGTCGCTCCTGGAGCAACATCAACCGTCTTCGGGAAGCCTGCAACGATTTGCGCCGGCACAGCTTGCGTGAGGATCTGTGCCTTCACTACAGCGTTGTTGCCGGTCAGAAGGCCTTGGAATATAGGCACCAAAGTGACCTCACTCGCATCATTCACCGTGGCTGCAATTGTGACAACCCACCGGCAGCCGAGTGTCGGGTCGTTCTGGACGCATGTTCTACTGACGCTGACACTCCCAGTCACAAGAGGCGGGGTCAGCGCCTCCAGTGCTGTCTGGAAGTCTAGTGGCAGAGCGTTGAACGCGAGGTCGCCGGTTGTTTTGCCCGACTTCATCAGCTTCAAGCGAAAGGTGCCACCAATAGCTGAATCGGCACGCGTCATGATGGACTGGACCGCATCGACGCGAGGAATCCGCACAGTGAGCTCGTACTGGCCTTTCACTAGCGGAACGAACGAGACGAGGTGACGTCCAGTGGCTGACGAACTTGCTTTAAACACCGGCACCAGGTCGCTTGTTGGTCCTAGGTACGGCAAGGTCAGCGGGACTTGTGTTGTGTCAAAGGCGCCACGCGTATTGTGAACTTGATGGAGCTCTCGTCCTACCACGAAGATGTCACCACGCTTCAGTGGATCATCCGCAGGAAGACTACGGAGATCTGCACTGCATGCCGTGAGTGCTGTAGCATTTCGAAGAACTGAGCAAGTGCCTAGGTAACGCCAGGTCTTGGGAAGCACCGACGAGATCGCGAAGCTAGACGCCGCAAAGTCTTGACATCCACTGTTGGGTTCGACGACAAGGCTACTGGTAGCAGTCGTCCCATCAAACGCGGAGGTAGACTTGCTCGTAAAGAAGCAGTCACGACGTCTAGCGAGTGTACCGGCATTGGCGTTCACGACTCGGAATTTTGTTCCCATAATGAGATGCCGTAGAACATCGGCATTCACGACTAGTGTATTCGTGGCGCCCGTGAAGCTGACAGCACACGACGAGCAAATCACTGTCGGGTTGATAACGACGGGGCTTCCGGCGACCACATCGTTCACGCGACCCTGCAGTGCCCAGCCACCACTACCAACAAGTGAGACCTCAAAAGCCGTGCTACCGTCTTGGAACCGCCTGTTGTCGAACATATCGTGCGTCTCCAGTTCGAACGAATACGTCACCAGCGCGCGCGTTTTCACCAGGTCGACCAGCTTACTTGTGGTGTTGAATCCATCGATCGAGTTCCGCGTCCGCGTTGGAACCATCACGCCTGGGTACGCACGAATTGTAAATGGCGTGCGCTGGAGTGGTGTCCTCGTGAACAACGCGTTAACTGGCACGACAGTCTTTGTGAACTGGCCCGCACAGCTCCACTCTAGTCGCACAAATGACTGAGCATCCCGCGTTCGATACTTGATCCGAATAGTGTAAAACGCGCCTTCCGTTAACGCGACTTCAGTCGATGTTGTCGTGGTTGCCGTAGTTTGGCTACTAGTTGCCGCAGTTGCCAACGTAAACGTGTTGAGAACCTCTTGTCCTTGTAGATCCATCGAGACCGCGTCGTCAGCGCTCAGCATGAACGAGAACAGACCGCTCAGCGGCGCGCGGACGTCACCGACCCACATGATACTGTAATATTTGTTTGGGAATGGCTCGCCAAGAGGAGAGGTTTCTCGCCAGGCAAAATCGATTCCGGCGTCACGACGTTGTGTGGCAGGCTCCGTGAAGTCCATGTTACGGTAATATGTCGCCCACAGCGCGCCAGCTTGACGTCGTGCAATCTTGAGCTCATAGTCACCAGCTCTTTGCGGAGTGAACTGGAGCGTGAAGCGGCCATTTGTGTTTGGTAGAGCCTCACTCACGTTGACGTCATAAGAGTCAGCGCCAATACGAAGCGATGGAACCAACGCCGCTGTGTTAAGCTCGGTACTGGACTCCAGCGTGTTGCCAAAGCGATCGATTGCTTGGATGACGAATATTTCAGGCACACCTTGGGTGACAACTAGTGGTGCGTTGTGGGTGGAAGTTGACGCGTCCATCAGAGTCGGATGCACAACGACGTTCGGTGGAAAGAACGCCGTCTGACTCGCTACCTGGACTACCAACGCGTACGTACCCTTCACTTCTGGAACCAGCGACACGAAGAAGAGTCCTGGAGTGTTCGCATCATCGAAAACTAGTGCAGAGAGGCCCTTGGTAGTTTCGACGACGCTCGCGCTCATGATGCCATCACGCGTTTGTGTGATCTGTAGCAACGGTGCGTCACCAATCGACCTGAACGTGATCACAACGGGAGCGGCAGCTGTGCCATCGTCCACTTTGCACACTTGTGCCTGCATACTAGTGACGTCGACACCTCCACGGGCTGCGATATCGCTGATGCCATTGAGCTGGGTCTGAAGGGTAGCTATCGCAGTGTTTGCAGCCACTCGCAACGAAGCTGAAGTTCCAAACTGTAGATCCAGCGACGCGCCAGATCCACCAGTGGCTGAGACTACGCACGAAAGCTGCTGAACTTCCTGGTTCGCTATTTGGATCGGCGTCTCTTGCTTCACAACTCCTTTGACTGCTTCAACAATAGAGATATCGTTGGTGGTTGCAGACCAGCCGAACAGAGGCACATCTTTAGCATCTTCAAAAATGATCTGGATTGGTTTTGCATTCGCAACACTGCAAACAGGTTGATACGTCGTCGATGTCACGCCTTTTGCTGACACACGCACACGAGGCATCGCCGCGATAGCATTCAGCTGCGCCATCAATTCACTTGGAGATGCGTCAGGTGGTACGCCAACCTGCTGGCCGTCGAAGCTCAGCACGAACCCCTGGTCTCCACGACACAACAATTCCTGTACCTCTTGAACGCCTGGGTCTTGGCGAGTGGTGGTCAATGTCACACTGATCGCGTTGGTAGACGTCAGCGATCGATTGTTGCCCAGAGAGCCACGGAAGTACTCGTCGATAGCAACAAACGGAGCTAACTGGGCGTCAGCGTGCATGAAGAGGCCGGAGTTATCAGCCTGAAGAGCTGGGAAGTTGCCGGAGTGAGTTACAAAGGTCACAGTCCACTGGACGAGCGTCGTCAGCGCATCATTCGGATCAAACGTGAGCCAATCCCGTGTTACCGCAACCGAGTCGATGGACGGTAGAGCCTCCAGTGCACTCTTCACTTGAGCTGCAGTCGCGTCAAATAGGAGTGGGGCCGTGATCTCATCACTGCTAAGGAACAAACGGAACGAGCCCCACGCTGGGTAGATCCCACTCACTGCACCACCAGCGTCGTTCTCACTCGTTAGCTGCAACACAGAGCCCACTGGAGTCGTGAAACTTAGGGCTGCAATGTTCCCCAGCGCGCTGTCGAATTGAAGGAGTAGACGTTTTGGTGTCGCCGCACAAGCTGTAGCCTGCGCTGCTCCTCCCTCCACAGTCACCGATACTGTCGATCCAACAAGCGCCGATAGCTTTGACGCCAAACTTGTCGCAACACCAGAGAGAGCTGCGTCGAATGCAACAGTGTCGCTCAGTCCGTTAAACGAGACCGTGAACGTGGCACCGACTGCTGGGGTCGTAGTCCACCCACAGGTCAGAGTTTGAACTTCTTTTCTCATCGCAGTCACGCTGCGCTGGACGCGCGTGATTGTTGCGGCTCCGGTTGTGACGGTTAGAAGCGGCAAATCCCCGAGCTTCGAAGTGAAAGTGACGAGGAAGAAGTGCCCCGCAACAACTTGAGTGTCTCCTGCATTGGCTGTTGCTGCAGAGACCTGGATACCTCCAGCACCAACGGTTGGCAAAGACTCTAGTTGCGTCTTGACTGTCGTGTACGGGTCTGCATTGTTGATCGTCACTGCTGCTGGCGCTCCACGAAAGTTTAGTGACAACGGCAACGTCTTCACCTCGACTTGTTGCACTTCGAAAACGTCCGCCAACGCTACAGCGCGCACACGGATTACTTGCTGCTCGAGTCGACGGGTGTCCTTCAGCTGCACTGGGAATGTGAGAGTCTGTCCAGCGTCCAGCTGAATCAGCGGCTGAGAAAAGTTCTCCACCAAAGAATTGCCGAAGGCTGCCAGTGAGCTGGTGCCGTCCGTTGTACTATCATCAGCCACTATGACTGTGAATGGACTACCCATCACGTGCTGCTTCTGATCACCGGACGTGACGTTGACAGTGTAGACTCCAGCGTAGTGCGGATTGTAGCGAACTGGGTACACTCCTCCACTCGCAGAGTACGTCACCACCAGCGGAGTGGCAGCGAGGCTGTTCGTGGCTGGGTACTCGACTGCGAGCTGCGCTCGACTCCACTCCACCAAGTGAGACACGAACGTAACACGCCATGTATAGGTTCCAAGGAGACCCCCACCACCGACGGCCGCCTGAAATGATCGATACACATGGACTTGCGCGCCTTGGTAGAGGTCTTGGAGCGCGTACTTGAGTGCCGCAGCGGTCACATCTTGCGGTAGATAAGTAGTAAAAGCCGGTATGCCTGTGGCAGCCTGTAGAGGCCACTGCTTGGCTGTGAAATCTGCACACCCGTGGCCTGCCACCACTGTAATCGCCGTAGTCGACACAGCAGCCGTTGTGAACACGCAGTTTTGGATCGCGAACTTACCTCCGACCACCACAAGCCCAGTGAGATCAGCATTCACACTCATTGTTGTCCCAGTGAGACTCGTGACGCATTTGGGGCATAGTACTTTGTTGAAAGAGCCGTAGGACAGACGGAAGAGTCCTTTGTTCGACAGGTCGGCGGACTGCAAGATCTGGACCGCACTAGACGTACTCAACGTCTCGTACTGTCCACTCAGCGTCACGAGGAAGGCGTCTGATCTGCCATCGCCCGTCAGGACTGAGTTCGTTGTCGAGTCGCCGATGCGTAGGTTACCGAACACATCGCGAGCGTAGATTGTAAACGACGTCTCGTGGCCGCTCATGGCTTGTGACAGCGCCTGTGTGGCCGAGTCATCAACAGTGCAGCTTGGTGTGTGGATCACGTTATGAACGACCTTCAACGTCGATGGTGAGTTAAGCGCCAGGCAGGTTGACGCCAAGCCACCTGGACACATGAGAATCGGTGTCGTGCCCAGATACGTTTGGATCTCATACGTACCAGCCTTTGGAATCGAGTACTGGACGTCGTAGACGCCTTTGAGAGCATTGAATCGCAACGAGCTGCTTCGGTACTGCACACTGCGGTCGCTTACAAGCACCATCTTTGTCTCGAAAAGATCACTTCCTCCCACTCCTCGAGCATTTCCGTTCGTGTCCCTTGGCTGGATCGTGAAGTTTGACGCTTGGCCAGTCACAGCTTCGAGTAATGCGTCCGTATTTCCGTAGGAAGCTGCGCTATTGCCCAATGCTTGACTCGTGTGAGGCGTTGTCACACCAGGAGATACGACGAGTGTGAACGGACTGCACTTCTTTGCCATGCCCAGTCCACAGTAAATGTCGTTGCCATCGATCGTGTGGATCGAAAGCGAATACTGTCCACTCAGCGCTGGCAAATACTGTACAACGTACTGGCCCTGGCCACGGTACTGCGGCTCTTGGAATGGAGTCAGCACAAGCCCGCTTTGATGCACGATGATGACATCGAAGAAGTCGCCGGAGAGAGTCTTGTTGTTACCCAACTGGTCCTTGGCCTGGATGACGAATTGAGCCTGTACGCCCGCCGTCGCTTTCGTCAGTCCTTCGCCGAAAGCCGTCGTATACGGGAAATCGGTAGCACCGGGAGTCACAGTAATTGCGTACGGCGAACCGATGATGTGCTCGCCACGAAAGAGTGCAGAAGCAGGGACTGGCTCCAACGAAATATACGATGAGCTCCAACGCAGCGCAAACGACGCATCACCAGTCTCTTCGTGGTACTCGATCTTCAAGTCGTAGTACGTCCCAGTCTTCAGATCGACCTTGAAGTTCGCGAGCGTGCCACCGTTCGCCTCCCCCTCTTCCCACGTATCTACTTGAAGCACGTGGTCGAGCCACACGCGCACACCTTCGCTTGACTGGACATAGAACACGTACGTGTCCGTACGGGGCACAGCGATCTTGCCAAACCAACGAATGCTGATGTAGTCTCGACCAAACGACGTCACCGCTTTGTTCCCCCAGTCAAAGACCAGCGAGGCATCGACCTTGGAGACGACTGGCGCGTCCTGAAGCCAGAAGTTGTCGTAGTAGAGCGCTGTGAGACCACCCTTGGTCAGTTGTTGTACCGACACCGAATACGCAGCACCCGCGGCAGCTGGGATATAGCGGCCCGTGTAACTCGGCAAGCCAGCCACCTTCTGGAATACCTCCAGCTTCGGATACTTTCCTATCAGCGACTGCGTGTTGCCAGCCTGGATTTCCGAGACTTGAACGTTGGCACTGGAGCCTATGAGATCACGAATGTCCGAGACCACGAGGTTGCCGATGTTGCCAAGTTTCGTCCGGAACGTGACGAGCCATTGGAAGCGGTTTCCAGCATCCAGCTTGTCGGTTCGTGTTACATCCACTCGACCACCGAGCGACGGCAGAGCCTCTAGTGCTGCCTTCATGACGACGTCCGACGCGTCGAAGGGTATCGCAGTCGTCTCTTCACCCATGAAAGTTAGTCGAAACTGCCCACTCAGCGGTGTCGGGCTCCCACCCAAAGTTTCGATCTGCTGGATTTCGTACGCGTACGGGTACGCCTCGAGCGATGGCAGGTCGCCAAGATTCTTGGTGAACGAGATTGTCCAGCGGTTGCCATTGAATCGCTGCTCCTTCATCACGTCTACTTCGACAATTGGTCGTAGATCCTCGAGTCTCTGCTTCAGCTCCGCAGCTCCGATGTCAAACGGCAGATTGATCGTCGTATCGCCCATAAAGTTCAGCACGAACGTGCCACCAAGCGACAGGCCCATCTTGTTGACTTCTTTCACGATAACAGTTGCAGCGTTGCCCGTGAGTGCTGCAGTGGATGCGACAGTAATGTCTGGGATGGCGCCCAAGATGTCGTTGAAGGTGATGAGCCACGTCTGGAGACCAATGCTTGCGCCGTAGTCAGCACTTCGTACGGTGACGGTCACTGAATCAATCGTAGGCAACGATTCGAGCAGAGCCTTCATTGTCGGGGCGTCGGCACCTACTGGTACGGTCAGAAGAGTTGCAGTTCCGCCAAACCGCAGCTGGAATGTTCCACCGATGGTCTTAGGTGCGGCGCTGTCATCAAGCCACGTACTGATCGACTGCACCTCGGACGTAGACTCGACGCTAGCAGTCGTCGCGACAGTCTGAACCTCGCATTGGCCCTTTTGGATCTCCGTGAAGCTGACTGGCGCAGTCAGCAACGTTGATGACGTCATGAACGTGCTGTCGCCAATCAACTGAAGAGCTGGCATATCGCACAGATTACCAGTGAAAGTCACATAGTACGTCCACGATACGGGAGTGGCAGCGGCGTTCTTGACTCGGCTGACACTAACGCTCTGGATGTTCGACAAAGACTCGATACTCAGCTTCAGCAGGTTGCTCGCCGCTGCATCTGTCGTCGAGGCGGCTGCAAGAGTTGCAGCATTCACAGCAATAGTCGACGATGAGACCACTCCACTCAGTCTACTGGTTGTGTCGAGCTTCACGTTGAACGTGCCAGTGGTCCCATCAAAAGTGACCATCTGCACCTCATAAACGACTGGATTGTACGTTGCCAGGCCACCATCACTGACAAACGTATGGGTACCATCCACGATTGACGGCGGTGATGACCACAGCTCAGTCCAGAACTGGTCCTGCCCCTGGAAACCCACGGGGAGCGTCGCGTAGGTAACCACGTCATTCGATGCCTTCTTCGGCTCGATGATAAACTGGTTGGCATCGCCCTTGATGAACTCATCGATCAGGACGTGCACAGGATCGCTCGTCACCAGTAGCGGCTGATCGCCAAGTTGTGATACGAATGTGATGTACCAGACAACATCCGCACCGCTCAGCAGCTGCTTGGACACGTGGACAGCGCCAATGTTCGCTGTCAAAGCGGAAGCTAACGTTTGCAGCGTTGCGGTGGTCGTTGTCGTCGCGATTGGGCCGATGGCAGGGCCTCCTTTCCAGAATATATTGAACGTGCCAGCACCGAGAGCACTCGTCTTCACGCTTTGCACTTCGTACACGATCCCAGCCATACCCTGGCGAAGCGATTCGCCTGACGCCGTCGTCTTGCTCGCAGCCGCACCAGAAGAGGCAGCGATCGCTGGTGTCGCCACTCCTGCCAACCCCTCTCCGGCAGCATTTATGGCTACCACTTTGTATGCGTACAGAGTATCAGGCACAAGATTCGGAACTGTGTACTCGAGAACGTCAGGCGCCATGGATCCGTCGTAAACTAGCCCTCCGGGCGTGCCTTCTTGGACGACACTGACTTGGATTTTAGCATTTCCACCCGTCAAACGACCCGAGGTGACTTTCATCATCGGCAGATCGCCTAGCTCCGTGAGGAACGTGACGTCCCACGTCATCGCGTTGTTCACCCCAGCGGTCGATGTGACCGAGACCACACCAACACTGAGTAGGTTCTCGAGCTGCCGCTTCATCTCCGCCGCTGAAGTTGACACCGCCAACGATGGAGTTTCATACCCACGGAATGCTACCGTGAAATCACCACCTAGCGCACTCGATCCTATCTGATCACGCGTCACCGTAGTCGAAAACGCAGTCGCCAACACCGTGTTCGTGAGCTTGTCTGGAACAACGGCTACGCTCGCAGGTAAAGGACCCGAGTACCCGGTGAACGTCACCGTCCACTTGGTACCAGTGCCAACAGCGGTGGGTACAACGACGACCGTGCCGACGCCTGTTGTTTCGATAGCTGCCTTCACTTGAGCTGCTGTCGCGGCTCCAGCTGTACCTGCATTGAGCAATGGCGTCGTCTTACTATTGATGTAGAGCGAAAACTGGCCCGAGGCGCCCAAGATCGTGATCGATTGGATCTCAGGAACTGGCGCGGCAACGGAGGTCGTGATACGCTGGATTTCTTGATTGACAGGGCTGCCGGATGAAGTGTAGCTCGAGGTCACACCTGG
>JAADVE010000102.1:0-34139 GCA_023334595.1 Pythium utonaiense | reverse complement strand
ACGATGCGGAAAGCTAAGAAGGCACGCGTCGCCGCCGTGTTGTGGCGCATGTACATCTCGTTGCACTTGGTGTGGAGATCACTCATCGGCAACCACAGCTTCAGCCCATAGAGAAGCGCCGTGAGCAGCCCCATCCACGTCACAAACGACGCCAGCGTCTTGAAGGCTTCTTCCATACCGTAGAGCTCCTGTGTCGATGGCAGCGTCGCTCGAATGTCGTGCCAGATCGCGTGGAGATCCATAAAGAAGGCTGCCCACCAGTACCACGGCTTGAGAACTGGCGCCATAGGGAAGCCGACCGTCAACGCCGGGATCGCACGCGCTGACTCGACCACGACCTTCACGGGACTGATCGGCGACGTCATGGACGCGAAGTGGCGCAAGTAGAACAGCTTCCAGTGGTACTGCTCGTAGAAGTACTTGTGGTTGATGTTGTAGCCGACCGACAGACGCATGCCCTTGGGCAGCGTCTTGAGCTGCTGGGCTTTCTCCGGCACAAACAGTGGTGCGCGACGCAGTGCGAGACTGTACATGGACGACAGGAAGCCCTGGTCGGCGCCGTCGAACGATTCCTGGTGGTTGAGGCCTTGGAGGAGCCTCTGGTACTCGTCAGCGTCTGGCGACACAACCAGCAGGCCCGTGTGGAAGTGGCAGGGGTTCATGAACACGGCGCAAAAGTGTCCGCACAGAAACAGCTCGTCCGAGTTGCGGATGAGCACGTTGTCAGCGTCCAGGTACACGACGCGCTCGTACTCGAGCAGGTTCCACACGTGGAGCTTGTTGAGCGTGTAGATAAAGTTCTTGTTGCTGAGCGTGCCGCCTAGAAACGGGTTGTCAATGTTGGTCACGTCGATCACGCGGCACCCGATCTCAGCGAACAGCTTCTTGCTGGCCTCCGAGACCGAGTCGCTGGCCAGCACCACGAGGTCGTGGTCCGTGCCCGTGAGCTTGATGCTCTGCATCAGCACCTGCACGCCCAGCACGTACTCCGGGTCGCGGCTCGTGCCTTCATAGTGGACCGTCACATACGCGAAGCGGCTCTGCGCGGGCTTGTTGGCCGTGAACGCCACCACAGGCGCCGTGGTCACAGGCGGCGCGGCGGTCTTGGCGTGCGCCGGAGCGGCTCGCGTGGCCCTGGCGGCCTCGCCCTTGGCCGCAACTTCGGGAGCTGCGAGCACACACGCGAGCCACACGATGGCCGCGAGAAGCAGCAGCGAGAGACGCATCGATCGCGCGCGCGGCGGGCTCATTCTGCCGCCCGTTATCGTCCTCGAACTACGCACGTGCTGCTCCCCTGCCAGCACGACCACCTTCTTGTGAGACCTTCCGAGTTGGAGGGGTCAGTACTACTGACTACCCTCTTAAGTGCGAGCAGTGCAAAGGACAGGTTTCGGTTAGGAACCCCGATGCAGTGGTTAACCAACAGGGTTGGGAGGTTGCGCGAAGGTTGCGCCAAACTCAATGGAGTGTAGCTCTTCGACCTTTCCGGAGCATTGGCGGGCTGTGCTCCAGCCATAGTTGACACGCATTGGCTGCATTGGCTGCATCGACAAGTGGCTGCATCTTCCTCCCGCTACCTGTGTGCTCCGTGTCGACCACCACCACCACCACCCTACATACAGTCAGTCAGTCAGCACCCACCCACCACGATGGATCCGTTCGTGGAGCTGCGCCAACATGCCGGCGGTAAGCACCCGCAGAAGGCCAAGCTGTGCGTCGTGCTGAGCGCCATCGAGGACGTGATCGTCGAGCGCCGCCAGGGCAAGAATGCCGGCGCGAAGCCCTCCATGACCGAGTACTTTGCCGCGCTCATGACCGCGCTCGAGTCCGCCAACGCATCGCACCAGCACGAGATCACGCAGCTGCTCGCGACCGTGCTGCCCTTCACGTCGGAGGCGGTGCTGCGTGCCAAGTTCACTGCTGTGGCCAAGATCTTGCAGCAGGTGCTGCAAGACGCTGCGTCCGAAGCCAACAGCGCGTCCATCCGCTCGGCTGCGACGTGTCTCGGACTCGCGCTGCTTGCGCAGGAGCCTACTCAGTCGGCCTGGAGCCGTCCGGAGCTGCTCCGTGCGTTCCAGTTCTTGCTCACGCTGGCCACGGACCCGCGCCCAAAGATCCGTAAGAACGCCCAGCGCCTCGTCGCTGACGTGCTCGAGCTGCACGCGGAGAACCAGTGCGACTCGCTGTCCACGCACATTGCCAGCTTTGCGGAGAACGTGTTCGCACAGTCGACCTCCAAGGATGAGTCGCGCCTGATCACGCTCATTGCCTTTCTCAAGGTCGCGCTGCCGTTCTTGCAGCGCAAGGTCGTGGCGTCGCTCGTTGACGCGCTCACCAAGTTCCTGAACTCGTCGATCAAGAATCTGCGTCTGGTCACGTATGAGGCGTTTGACGCGCTTGCCTCGGCGCCCACGTCCAAGCTCACGCAGGACGCGCTGGTCAAGATCCTTACCAGTGTACTCAACTCTACGCACTCGACTGTCCACGATGCGGACGTTGCGATCCACGCTGTGAGCATTCTGGAGACGGCCCTTGTGCGTCTGTCGACGCTCAATGAACCAAAGGGCCGTGAGCTGCTGCCGCGTGTGGTCAGCACGCTGTGCGCGCACCTCGAGACCAACAAGAACTACGTCCAGACGCAGACCGCACAGAGCCTGCTGCTGCTGCTCACGCAGTGTGTGCCAGCTGAGCTGCTGGTGAACGAGGCCGACTCGACGGACATTGCGCGTGTGCTGTCGTCGGTGCAGTCGCTCATGACCCTGCGCTTCCAGAGCGCCTGGCCAAAGGTCTTCCCACTCCTCGCGAGCCTGTTCGAGTTCTACGGTGAGGCCAGCTCACCAGCGCTCCACCCAATCCTTCTCACGTGCTGTGAGCTCCACGAAGCCTCGGAGCAAATGGCTGCCCGCGAGGGCGGCAGCTCCAAGGACTCGATGCTTGAGCTGTTCTCGCAGGTCGCTGGTGCTGCTGTCGCGGCGATCGGCCCAGAGAAGTTCCTTGAGATCGTGCCGATCACGCACCCTACCGACATTATCAACGAGAAGCGCGTGTGGCTGTTCCCGGTCTTCCAGGAGGCCTTGCGTTCGTACCCGTGCACGCTCGAATTCTTCTCCGGCTCGCTGCTGGAGCTCGCTCGTCAGTGTGAAGCTAAGTCGCGTGCTGACAACGTCACGCCACTCGCGGCCAAGAAGTTCCAGACGCTGACCATGCAGATCTGGAACTTGTTCCCAACGTTCTGTGCCAACTGCGTGGATATTGACACGAGTTTCAAGAAGATCGCCAAGCTGCTCGCCAACGCCATGGCCGACAAGCGCTACCCGGAGCTTCGCCTCGTTGTTTGCCAGGGTCTCCAAGCGCTGGTGAAGCGTACGCGTGTCGTGACTTCGATCGCCCACGTCAACGACGACGATGAGGACGATGAAGAGGAAGAGGAGGTGGAGGAAGAGTTTGAGGACGAGGAGGAGATCGACGAGGAGAAGCTCGCGGCCGACCGCGCGGCGCTGGGCAAGTACGCGAGCCGTTACCTGCCGCTGCTGATCACGATGGTGGAGGAGGTGGACCCTGAGAAGGACACGGACAAGATCCAGATTCTGTTGGATACGATCCAGGGTTTCGCGTCGTTGGCGGAGGAGGTATTTGTCGCGCAGACGTTCCGTAAGATCATGCAGTCGCTGCTAGAGGCCTCGACCGACGCCAAGCGTCTTGAGCTTGGTGAGGCGCCGTCGAACCCACGCAACGCTAACAAGTCCCCGAAGACGTTGAAGCGTATCGCCCACAGCCAGCTTGCGTTGGCCACGGCGCTGGTCTCGCACATGGACATGGAGAACATCAACCTGTTGTACCGTGTGATCAAGCCGTACTTGCTCGATGACACGGACGGCGCCATGCAGAAGCGCGCGTACGCAGTGTTGGTGAGCATCTGCGACCACCACTCGGAGTTCATGGCCACAGAGTCGAACCTCAAGGACATGACGGAGTCGATCTGCGAGTCGCTGCTCACGTGCTCGATCCCAGCCAAGAAGATGCGTCTGCGCTGCCTCGTGCACTTGATCCGAGCCATGGAGCTCCACGTTGACTCACTCGCCAGCGACAGCGACCTCATCCCGAACCTTGTGGGTGAGATCATGTTGTGTACCAAGGAGGCTAACGGCAAGGCCCGTGAGGCCGCGTTCGAGCTGCTTGTGGGCATGGCGAACCTGCTCCGAAGCAAGGAGCCACAGAACGGTCTGGCCCAGTACGTGCAGATGCTGCTCGGTGGTCTGGCTGCTCGCACGCCGCACATGCGCAGTGCTGCAGTGGTGTGTCTGAGCCGTGTCGTGTTTGAGTTCGGCCGTGAGGACGCCAGCGTCGTCGCTATGATGCCACAGCTTCTTAAGACCGTGCTCATGCTGCTTCACGAGAAGGCCCGTGAGGTGATCAAGAGTGTGGTCGGCTTCATGAAGCTCGGTATCGCGATCCTCACGAAGGACCAGCTTGAGGAGTTTCTGCCGGACATCATCAACGGTCTGTTGATCTGGATTGGTGAGAGCAAGAACCGTTTCCGCGCCAAGACACGTATCATTCTCATTAAGCTCTGCCGCAAGTACGGCTATGAGAAGGTCGCGGCGCTCGTGCCTGTGGAGGACCGTGCGCTGATCAAGCACATCAAGAAGACCAAGGAGCGTGAGGACAAGAAGAAGGAGCAGTTCCGCTCGGAGCGCGACGCCAAGAAGGCTGAGTCCAAGAACGCCTCGAGCTTCGAGGACTTCATGGCCGACTCGGACGAGGAGGACGACATCGACGATGGCATGGCCGATGAGGACGACGAGAACGCAGCCTTCCGCGCGGCGCTGCGACGGAAAAAGGAGCTGGTCAACAAGAAGAAGGCTCTCAAGAGCGCGGCCCAGCGTATCCACGAGGACGGCGACGAGATCATGGACTTTTTGGACTCGAATGCGGCTGTGAAGAACGTGCGCTCGGCTCACCGTGGCGACGACTCGGACGACGACGACATTGACCTGCCGACGGCCAAGGACGGACGGTGCGTGGGCATTGACTACGTGTGGGAGAGAGGAGAGGAGACTGACTAACATTTTCGTTTGTGGTGAACAGCTTTATCATTGAGGATGACCGTGATGACAAGATGGGTGGCGACAGCGACTCGGAGGACGAGGAGGCTATCAAGAACGACGTGGCGGCTCAGCTGGAGCGTATGGGTCTCAACAAGTCGAGCGACAAGGGCGGCAAGGCCGGCGGCCAGGTGCGCAAGCGTGGCCGTGCTGACGACGACGCTGTGGACGCTGGCAAGGAGTTCCGGTCCAAGAAGGCTGGCGGTGACGTGAAGAAGAAGGGCAAGTTCGAGCCATACGCGTACATTCCGCTGGACCCGAAGCTCATGGCCAAGCGCAACAAGCGCAACGCCGTCAACAAGTACAAGTCAAACGTCGGCAAGCGAAAGAACCTGCGCGGGTAGGCACCACGAAACGTACAAAGTACTACGTCGTAGTAATAGATGCATGCATGTTAGTTTGCCAAATACCAATACAACCACCACTACCACTACCAGCAGCTATCCACGTCACCACACGCATCTCTCCCTGTCTTCGGGCTAGCACTCGTAGATCTTGATGACTGAGTGAGCATTGGCCCTGCAGATCGGACACTGGTGGAGAGTTGTGACCTGGCGAAACAGACACGGGTAGCAGCCAGCGACGTGTCCGCACGGCGCGCAGATCGCGTCGCGCGGGGCGTCCATACAGATCGTGCACTCGCTACGCTGCGTGTTGTCGGTTGCGGATGGAGGCTCTGCGGGTGGCGTGACCTGCTCGTAGAACAAGGGCGTTCCGTTGTCGTAGCCGTCGACGCTGCCAATGAAGGACGGAGCGGAAGGACTCGCTCCACGCGGGCTCACAGTGGAACTGGCGTGGGATGCGGACTGGTCGTCCGTGTGCCCAAAGAGATTGTACTGAGGTGACGCCACGGAAGGCTGTCCTTCTTCGAACGGTACGACGTTGATGGCTACGGGAGACGGCCAGCGCATGAACTCTTCTGGAACAGACATGAGCGACAAGCCTCCTGACGTGATCGGCTCTCGTGTGGGCGGTGGGAGACGACGCCTCAGTAGAATGGCCATCCACGCGTCGCGGTCAAGTGCCGTCTCCGATGCAAACTGCATCCGCACCGTCTCACCACCCATCGAACTTCGCTGGTTCATGGTTTCGTCTCGTGAGAAGCGGCGTTTGATGTTGGACTTCAAAACCACGACTGCGCGGTCGACGTGGAACATGTTGTGGCGATCAAGCCACTTCTTCTTGGGCGAGGCAACCATCGTGTGGGTGTCGGGCTTGAGTAGGATTACGTGCTGCGGGCGAACGTCGTCCCGGTCTCGGAACAGCGAGAGCTCCACGACGTTGCGCTCGGCGTCGCAGGCCAACGCAACTGCCCAGCGTTTCTTCCACACGTTTAGCACGGACGACTCGTGGCTCATCTTCTTGACGAACAGGTAGCCTTGAAGGATGCGTGAGTGTTGCGTGAGCACGTCCAGCACGTCCCGGCTGCGGTGCCAGCGCGCGAGATCGATCGCCGCGTGGCCGTTGCGGTTCAGCACGTACGCGCTCACGCCCGTGTGGAGCATGAACTCGACGGCGCGCACGTGGTTGGAGATCGCAGCGTAGTGCAGCGCGGTGTGGCCTTCTCCACCACTCTCCTGCATCTCCATGTCGGCACCAAACTCCAGCAGCGTCTGCACGGTATCAGCGCCGCTTCGCAGCGGATGGCGGTACGACTTGTCGCGCTTCTTACACGCGATCATGAGCGGCGTCGTGCCCTTCTTCGGGTGGAACTGGTTGATGATAGCGAGCGATCCCGTGACCGCATTGGCCTGTAGAAGGAGCTGCTTGACGCGCGGCGCGTCGTGCTTCTTGGCTGCTTTCCACAGCGCCGCAATGTCCACAGGCATCGCGGACGTGCCGTCCGCCGTCGAGCGTCGAAGCGAAGCCGAGGGACGCGCGGCCATGGCTGGATCTGTGCGGTCGTTGAGGTCGAGTACGAGTTGCGCGCCGTGCGTCGTATGATATGGCTCTCGCTCTCGCACGTGCACTCGCAGTCGCAGCGTCGTGTCCACTGAGGAGCCGGTGATGGCAGAAATACCACTACGAGTCCCACGTCCAGAGGAGTCTCACGGCCGTTATCTGTCCGATGGGTGGGTCCTCCGAGACGCACGCGCAGAGATGGCTACGGAGCGATGGCACGCAGAGCTCTTCAACTGGCAGGAGCTCGCTGTGGAGGGCGCGTGATCGATTCGCTGGGTCCAGTGACGTCGCCGCTGTGCTCAGGAGCTCCCGACCGCGCGAGTCGTTCCGTGCAAGTCGGCAGGTTGGAACCCATCGGAGGCGTCGAGGGTGTGGGATTCATTATCTTATGTAAGTATGTCAGGGGTATCCTGGTGGATAATGTACTGGTATACGACTTGATTACCATCATTCCAAGTGAGCTCTTCACTTTCGTCGGGTTGCAGTTGATGAATATTTGGGTGCCGACCGGACAGGACGCCTGCATGTGCATGTTCACGCCAGAGAGGAAGCCAGTGGGAGATGGATGCACGTGCTGTCATGTACTTACTACCTGGAGGGGGCTCTTTCATGGGGTTTTACGGGCTACAGTAGGAGCTGGGCTCAGAGCAGTGTACTGCTGGTCTCTATGTGTACAGTACTACGTTGTTGCATGCCACCGCCTCGTTCACTGCGTGCGTGGGATCTCCTACAGCACACTCCACTGGTTGCGCACGCGCACGGCCGTGTGCCGCACGAAGCGCTTGCGGTCGTCCAGACACACGGCCAAGTTCTTGAGCACGGCTTCCTTGTACGGGTGGATGAGCTCGTATGGGATGGACGCGAGCTTGGCCAGACACTCGAGGGCTGCGTGGCGGTCCAGCGCGCCAGTTCTGCACAAATAGTTTAGCGTAGAGGCCATTCAGTCAGCAGCATGTAGAGAGCAGTGAAGGAGCGACATGTAGCGTACCCGTGCTGCGCCTGCTTCAGCAGACCTGGAAACACGTCCTTGAGGAACGGCTTGACGCTCTCGACGGACTCAAAGAGAAGCGCACGGAAGGTCGAGATCGCAGAGCTGCCCAGCTCGCGGTTGTCCGTGTTGATGGCTTGCACCATGAGTGGGAAGATGCTTCCCAAGTGTGGCATGTACATGGCCTTGGGCGAGCTCGCAATCACGTGCGAGAACGCGACCAGGGCGGCTGTCGTCGTGGTCTTCGCCTTCTCCGGGTTCGCGAATTCGTCGCGAATGAACTGCAGAAGCGTTGGGATCACGAGGTCGAACGTGCGCTGGCGGTAGAGGAACTGTGCGGGGCAGGAGGATGCATCGTTAGAGAACAATAGAGAGGGTCCGTGGATAAGGTGGGAGGACGTACCGTGATGCTGGCGCCGCATTTGCGGTTGAGCACGTCAGGGAACTCATTGACAAGAAGCTTGAAGCTCTTGGCGACCTCCATTTGGATCACTGGTGATAGCGTCAGACTCGTAGAAGTGAGGAACTGGCACAAGAATCGAAGACATGTTGGTGCGTGGGTCTTGTGTCCACGGATGACCAGCGCCTTCGCGATCCACACGTAGATCTGGAGCGCGGCATTGCGCGTGTTCAGATCCGCCTGTTCGTCGACGATGATCGCAGACAGCTTCTTCTCCAGCAGCAGCTCAATCAATGCGTCAAACTCTTCGCCGTCGGACATCTTGTTGATGATCGAAGCGAGAGATTTGGCCGCCGACAGCGCTGCCTCACGGCAGATCTCTTCCACGCGCTTCGGATCATATGCCGCACCACTGGCAGCCAGAGCAGTCGCAGTCGCACCAGACTGCGCAAGTTCCAGCAATCGGTTGATCACCTCAGACACATTCGGCAGCACAACAGCACGATTGGCGGACTTGATCACAGCCGAGAACAGTGGTACGAGCTGCAGCGATGCCGGTTGGGCCGGGATCTGGAGGAACACCGCAATGGATTCGTTCGCGAGAAGCTGCTGGGTCTGTGGAGACACGTTCTGCATGACTGTTCGGAAAACTCGCGTACACGCAGTGAGCACGGTCTGGTCGACGAGGGTCTGCGCGCTAACGGCCGCAGCAGCCGTGTTCGCAACAGCAGTCAACAAACGCAGCACGATCGGCGTAGTCGATCCTGGCGCAATACAGAACTCCATGCTCTCCTTTTCGTCGGCGTTCAGCTCCACGATCTTGGCGACAGCGTCGATAATGCCACTGACGTGGTGAGTGTTGCCAACTGGGAACACTTGAGCAGGCGTCGAAATACACAGGTCCACGAGACGGACGACGGTCGCCTGGAAAATCGACGCCTGTCGGCACAACTCTGTGATCGCGAGGAGACTCTCCTGGAAAAAGTCATCGTGCGAACGAGTGGATGACAAGAGCACTTGCTCGATTGCAGCGTCGGTTGAAGGCAGTGTGAGCACGTCCATGAGCTTGGCCAAACAGATTTCCATCACGAAGCCCGCGTACTGCTGCACGATCTGCTTTCGCTTAATGGTGGAGATCGCCTTGAGACTCGTAAGGCACTCGTCACGCACCTCCTTGCTGCGGTCATACAGGAGGAAGTCCGTGAAGAGCTGAAGCAGTGACTGCACTTGCGACGTCTCCACGATCGGCGACGGTGGGTACGTGATCAAATGGCTGAGGGCTTCAAGTGCGAGACGCTTCGACTTCGCGTGCACAGATCCGGTCTCATTCTGCTCAGCAAAGCTGCGGAGGAACTTCACGAGGGCATCGATCAGCAGCTGCGCATGTGGTCGCATGGGCTGGGCTGACGCAGACTGGTCGATTTCCTGGTCGATCGTGTTCACCAGAAGCAGCAGGCGAGCGAGCGCCGCCTCCACCTTGGATGGCGAGCCCAGGCTTTCCGTGAACTGTTCAAGCAGCAATGGAATGGCGTGCTCCAGCACGTGAGCAAAGCCTGGCACCGATTCCTTGCCGATCGCAGCAAGCACATGGCCAGCTGACACACTGGCCAACGAGTCCACAGCGTTGCCTCTCAGGTCGTCAGTTGCACGCTTGGTCAGCTCCACGACGAACTTGTTCCAAGCATACGCGGCGCCGCTGTCACCCTTGGCCTTGGCCTGGCCAATCGTGCCCGAGAAACGCGAGATCGCGTCCAGCGACACTGCGATGACCTCCTTCTTCTCGCCCTTGATGACCTCGTGGTACAGCGCAGTCGCGATTGCGTGCAGGTGCAGAAGCGTGACGTTGATCGAGTAGGATTCGCAGCAGAACACGAGCGTCTGGATCGAGTCGAGCTTGGCTTCGACGACGGTCGACGCCAGTTTCTCCAGCAGGAACGGCAGCACGTGGCGTGCCACGAGGTCCGAAGCGGAAAACGCCTTGCGCAGCGACGTGATAAGTTCTTCGGAAGTGATGCCATACGGATCGTTTGGTGGTGGTGTGAAAGTAATGGGGAAGTAGCACGACACGACGTCAAAGTACTGCTGCAAGATCACAGTGTCGTGCGCCTCAAACACACTCGCCAACGACACCATGAGCTCACGGGCGATGCGAAGACACAGCAACAGGTTGCGCGGGTCCTTCTCTCCCTCCATACTGTTCAGAAACGCCTGCGCAAACGCCAGGCCCAGCTCTGGCTGCGACGTCAGAATCTTGACCACGGACTGCTGGCCCAACGCGAGCTGCAGCAGCGAGTAGCACTGCTTCCGCATGGCCTGGCCCAGCTGAGGCACGTGCAGTGCCTTGACCATCTTCTGGATGAGCTCGATCGTCGTCATCGCGCTCGCGATCTTCTTCGTGTGGTTCGACTCCAACGCCAGCAGCGCCTGGAGACACGCGCTGGCGCTCGGGTAATCCGCGAGGCGGTCCGAGAAGAAGTTCATGAGCAGCTGCACAGCGCTGGTCGTGAGCGGCAGCTCTGGTAGCCGCGTGAGCACCTCGGCGAGCAGCAGCGTGGCGCGCGTGCGCACCTTGTCGTCCGTGCTCGTGAGATGCGCACCGAGCGACTGGATGAGCGACTCCACCGCCACCTTGCGATGCACCTGCATCACCACCGTGTTGAGACTCGTCTTGTGCACATTCTCGTCGTTCTCCGGGTTCACGAACGCGTCGATCGCCGGCTGCAGCGGCGCGTCGAGGCTGAACATGGCCGTCTCTCGTCGCTTTATCCCTCGGCTTCCGTGGGATGATGGCCGAAACAAGTGGCGAATGCGACGCGAGGAGCTACAGGCCACTCCACACGAGAATGTAGGTCACGCGGTGGGACGCGTGCGGTTCGTAAATTACGAAACTTATGGCTATTCGGGGGAAGAAAACGCACCTAAAATGTAGTAGTGTAGCCATCGGCCACCACCAGCGGAGCTCTTCATCGCTGGGGTCTCTGGGTCGCTGGGTGCCGACTCACGAAGGCACGTGGAAGGCGGACGTCGCGGAGATGGCTTGGCGGCAGACCGGACACGTCTGGCGAGGTAGCTGGGCGATGCAGCTACTGCAGTAGATGTGGCCACACGGAATCAGCACGCGGTCGACCTTGTTCTCCAAGCAGATCATGCACGTGAGCGTGTCCTGCGCGTCCTTCTTCTCGCGGAGAGCGTCCTCGACTTGAGCAGACGCAAGCCGACGACCTTCCTCTGCTTGATCCACACGCCGCTGCAGTCGCAGATTCTCTGCGATGAGCTCTTCGTAGGTTGTGTCGAGCGACAGGTTCAGCTTGGAGAGCAAATCGTTGACCGCCGAGACGACGGTAACAGCAGACACCACTGCTGGCGCTTGGCAGTCACCATTGTCATGGACCACGACAGACGGAGGTAATGATGGCGCTGGGCTTCGACTGGCTGGTGCTGTGGACACGGTGGCAGCTCCGGGGAGTGCGAGTCGTTCCACAAACGCACGATTGCGGTCTTGCACTGACGCCACTCCAGGCCGCGCCTGTCCTCTCGATGATTTAAAGCTGTAGATTTGCGTTGCAGGGAGCCACTTCACTTCCGCCTGGCGAATGCGTACTTCAAATTGGTTGATGCCACTGGGTGAGGTCTGCTCCTTCATGATCTTCGCGTAGCGCAGCCCTCCGTCGAGCTCTACCGCGACCACCTCACCGATGTAGAACGACCTCAGTGGCGCCAGCTCAACCGCGAGAAGATCACCGTCAGACAACGGTTCGCCGGACAAACCGCGGAGATTCTCGATGATCAGCGCGGGGTCTTCGTGGATGTGAAGAAAGCGTAGCAGCGGCTGGATGTCGAGTGTGTTGGAGCTCAGGATTGATTCCATTGCCGAGCAATCTTGGACGACGCCACCGAGGAGTTGATTCATGCAGCTAGCCACAACCTGGGTGATTCGCACGCCCTGGTGTGCTTCGAGTGTATCCACTGCGATATAGATTACCTTGTTCGTCATGTCAACGAACGAGATGCTGCCAGTAGCAACTGACTCCTTGGTCACGTCAACACGCCGCACGGGGTGGCCGAGTTTCGCGATGAAGCGAGATTTGAGAGTGCCCACTGCCCGAATCTGGTACATTCCCAGTCCTACAATGCGCCGATCGAGATCTTCGAAGTCGATATTACCTGCACTCGCAGACTTCTGCTGCTGAACGCTGATGAGGGTACGGAGGCCGTTGCCGAACTGCTGTGAAGCAATGACAGCGTTGATGGCTAGCACATCGCGGGGTTGCTGAACACGCACGTCCACATGGCATTCTGCCTCCAGCTCTTCCGAGACAACGTGACTGATTCCCTTCACACCAAGCACGCCGCACCGATCGGAAGTTACACGCGGGTGGACGACCTGTAGCTCTGTGAGATCTACCCGCGCACAGATCCACGGAGCATCATCGTGAGCCATTTGAAGAGCTTGACACATAACTGACTCTGTCGATGGTAAGTAGAGATGCTTCAGAGCCTCCGTGGTGAGTGCCTTGTTTTGATCAGCGATGCTGTCTGACAGCAGGTTCACAATCCGCGCGACACTGAGTAGCTCGTTTAGATTGAGTGCAGAACCGCCGCACTCTTCAGAGAGATCCCGCAGCAAAAGAACATAATCTCCAATTTCTGGCGCGTCCTTTGATCCCAGGTGACGGAAGAGCCTGTCGTAGGCTCCGAACACGCGCGGCACTTCGTACATCAGTGGCGCAAGGTTCTCCGCCAAGTGAAAGAACAACCGATTTCCCTTCACGAGATGCGAGCCGACTGGGATGATAGGCGTGTTCGTCATCTTGCTGCGCTCTTCAGTTGTGACATGATCCCATTCATCTTGGAGGTATTTGAAAATCGCCTGAAAGACGTCGACCACCGAGATGAAGAATTGCCATGACTCCGCTATCGTGGATTGAGACGCACGCTCGACGATGTGGAACAAATGCTGCAGGACGACTGACTTGGGAGGCGGCGATTGCAGTCCTAAGCGACTCCACAGGACCCGAGGTGGAAGTGCCGACGTCGCAAGGACCGGCATACACGAGAACACCAATGCTTGGTCATCTGGTGTCGCACACTCTGCGTACGTTCTGAGGACTGTACGAGACGTTAACGCACTTGACTCTTCACATCCACGCACAGTGTTTTCGTATCGAATGGCTGGTACGAAGCGAATCGAGGCGATTCTCTCGAAGAACACACGTGAACGATCGTACTTGTCGAAGTTCTGGACGAAGAATTCGTGGAGCGTGTTGATTTTGGCTTCATCTTCAGCAGAGAGGGACGCCTTGCTAGCGTAGATGTCCTCAAGACGCTGCGCGCACTCGATGAACAAATCGACCGTGATATCTGACCGGAGGCCGATCTCTCCCATCAAGTCCAACCAGTCATCAGAAGAAAAGGCTGGATCGGATGGAAAGCTGCCCTGTACGTCGGCGTAGAGAGCCTTGAGCACTTTGTTGCGGGGGTCGAGAAACGAGCCTGCGCACTTGTACGAGCCATCCTCGCTCACAAACAAGGCAGTCGAGCGTAGCACATCAAGCACCTGTGCTTCACCACGCAATGATGCCCAGTGCACCTTAATCAATCGGAGGATTGACTCCCGCTGATCTGGTGAGAACTGGCCGTAAAACGGAAGTACTGACACGAACAACTTTCCGTAGCTCATATCTTCCACACCGAGGTCCTTGTAGAAAGCACTGAGCCGCGGATTCGGCAACATGAAGCGCTCTCGAGTGTTGGGTGGGAGCGGAATAGCGGTAAGATCGATTTCAACGGGCACGAGGAAGTGTTCTCCGCGATCCAATGAACAAGGTGCGCCACAAATGTTGAGGTAGATCGGAAGGCCCTTGAGTCGATCCAGATGCAGCCGGTTGAATCCCCCGTGACGCAGACTATGGTTCCCGAAGTACTCCGCCAGCAGTGTAGCGTCTTCCGGTGATAACCTAGCCCACGTGATCATGCCTGTATCCGCAGAGGCGATCCCATCGAGGACGGCGACGGCCGCTTCCCGAGAAGATGGGATGATGTCCGTCTCTTGGCCGTTCAAGTACGCCAGTTCAACGAGTGGTGCGTTCAAGCGGAGCAGCAACTGGTGTAGAGTCTCTCGAGAACAGAATTCAGACGTTTCTGCGATCGCAGGTGCAGTGTCTCCAATGGTGTCGGGAAGCAGCTGCGCTAGAGGCTCGGCATCGATGATCTCCACGACTTCTCTGCCTTGATCAAAAGCTTGGATATCGTCGGTGGCTCCTTCAACACCAGTGGCAGTGTCCCCCACGGTCGAGTTCGGATTCAAGTCGGCGGTCTGCTCCACTTCTTCCTCTTTTGCTTCAGTCGCGACAGTTTCTGTGGCTTGCGCGTCAGATTGCTCCTCCAGTCGGTCATCTGTGTCATCGGGCTCGCCGTACGCCACGTTCTCAAGCTGATCCGTTTCGTCGATTCGAAACAGTTCTTGCCGCTCCTCTCTAACGAGCTTTTCGGCGGCCAGCTCTCGCAAGCGTCTTCGCTCTCTCTCAAACTCTGCTAACTTCTCGTCATGATCTCGAGCTTCATTTGTGAATCCTCCTCTGAGATGTTCACGCAGGCTTTGGTCAAAAGCTCTGTCCCAGATGCAAATGGCTGCATCAGGCTTTCCGCACGAGAGAAGTCGGGATCCTTGCACTGGGATTAGCGGCCAGTCACGGAAGTACTGAAGTGAACGACGCTCAAAACGAACTTCGTTCCAGAAGCGGTACATCCACAGACGCGTGACATGACTTGGGGTTGTCTCGGGCCTCCAGTCGATGATGGTGCTGTTCTTCCATACACCCGGGAGAACGCAATGGATATTATCCGAGAGCGTCTTGATCGAAAACTGACTCAATCCCATTTGCGCGGCAAATCGAGGGTCTGAGAAGTACACGTGGAGCCGCTGGCGAGCCTCGAGTGCGACAAACATACTTGCCCTCGGTGTCAGGAGCTGGATTTGGTTGAATGACGCGAGCACATAGCGTCCTCGCTGATTTGTTCCAAGCATTCCCACCGATCCGTTCTGCAACGGAAGCAAAGGAAGACCTTGAAACTCTGCCCAAACTGGATGCTCATCGCCCGGGAGAGGGAACGTCAAATCGCTGACGCAATACTCCAGCAGAGACAAGCACATGCTCGCGTGAAGTTCGGCGACACGCGAAGTGCGCAAGAACCGTCGCATCGTTTTAGGTGACAACGACGCCACTCGCGATGGGAGTAGCCGCCTTGCATCTTCCAAAATTGTGCTGGGAATGTCGAATGATGGGAAGTTCAGCTGGGCAAAGGAAACGACCTTTTCGATCAAGAGTACCGTCGTCAGTGACCGAGACTCGTTCGCAAAAACATTGAGGACATACCTGGAGATCCATGCCAGCCATGTCGACCACGTATCCACCACCGAGAGTTCTGAAGACTCCATCGGTACACAAGAAAAATTGTTGCCCGTCAAGCCGAGGGTACAGCAGCAGCTGGGTTTGGGCAGCAACAAAATTTGACGCCTAGGAGGATGATCAGGGACACACGATATCAGAGTGAACCAAAACAACGCAAGGAATCGTCGTGCAATACCTGGACTGCCGAAGGCCACACTCGATAGAAGGCTTTCGGAACAGAGTTTTCGAACTTGAGCTTGGCCGTTTGAAGCATTTTGGCGTATGCTTCAACGACTCCGTCTTCCAGCAGCACTCGATTCCAATGCGTCGAGATTGATTGTTCATCATTCATTCCAGAACGTGCTGAAGTGAACTGCACGAGGCTGTCGCTGAGATTCTTCTTGAAACAGCCATTGATGTGGATGGGGAGTCCGATATCTTGATCCGTCTTCACAATTCTGAACAACTTGCCTTTCACGAGTGGAGCAACGTCACCATTTCGGAAGAGTCGACAAGCAACTCCAACATACGGAGTCGAGTTTAGCACCTCGTGGACAGGTGTCCCAGCTAGATCTCGACTTCTGCCGGCAGCCATGATGTCTGACAGCAGCCACGTGTCCTTGTAGCGCTTGTTCTCAAGCTCCAGCTTGATGAGGAACTCGACTTGGTTTTCTGGGACGATTGGCGCTTTGAAAAAGCTGTGGAACGAGAACTTCTTCTTCCATTCGCTATTCTGTCGTGTCGCGTTGCGTCTCTTCAACGTCACCTCAGGGGCCTCTAGCGCTGCCTCGCCATGGACATGAACTGTGAACTCGGAGCCCTTTCCGAGACTCCATAGAGCCACTCGATGGACAGACTCGGTGAAGACCAGGCAATCCGCCAACTCTGAGCGAACGTATCGAACGAAGCTGTCGACACCCCTTTCTGAGAGCAGGTAGTTCGAGAGTGACGACTCTTCCTTTCTCCATGGGAATCGGAGTAGGGTGCCACGCGTGCCACTATTGATATTGCCAGGCAAAGACGGCAAGGTGGCGAATGGCAATAGCTGATCTGGATATCTCGTGAACTCTTGGCTGAGAATATCGTAGCGACGCGCGAGGCCGTTAGTGGAGTTGGTGCTGCTCATACCAGAGAGGAAACTTCTTGTTGGATCCATCACGTAGAAGCCGTCACCACTCAAAATTTGAAGACAGTCTGAAAAGACAAACCCCGTCAACAGACCTGGTCGGGACATTTCGCCAGCAAAGAGGGCGTTCACGTCGTGAGTCGAGAGCACCAGATCATGGATGTGCACACAGATGGCTTCTTCTTGAAGAGCCTGGAACGATGGCTGGATGATGCGTTGAGCCGGATGCTTGCGGAAGTCAGCGAAGAATTCGACTTGAGAACCGCCGAAGCGCTCAACTGCGAGTAGGATCTCCGCGAAGAAATCTCTGAACCATCGGTCACGCATCGGCAAGATTGCCTTCAATGCGTTGACTCCTGGGCATGTCACTTGCAAACTGCTCACTGAGGTTTCCGCAAGCTTCGCGTGCAGAGACTTCGCCCCCAGCTTCAAGGCGACATCGCGTGGAACACTTCGGCTCACAAATCGACATCCTCGACGAGCTTCTGATGACTCATTCCACTCCATGTCGTCACAAACGAGATCGCGCGCGGGCACTAACTTGTCGTTCTCGTCCAACAACAGGAGCCCTTGCGAAAAAGATTCGTTGTTCGAATCACCGGTTGATACAGCGTTCGCGATCAACTCGAGTAGCTTGAGGCACGTTGTTTTTTGCTCGAGTGCTACAACACTATTGCATTCGGAGAGAGACTTCAGAGCCATCACGTAGTCGATCGGCTCGAATCGAACCTTCAGTCCGAAAGCAGTGAGCAACGACCTAGGGACCAGTAGTTCAGGCGGTGCAGCGAAGAGCAGAGGCTCCAAGTCGCCGTCTGCTTCCAACGCAACTTGATCAATGGTAACAAACGTCGTCCCAGTCCACACCCACGCTGCCGCAGCTAAAACGTCACGTAGCTGATCGATCAAACCGAGACTCTCGTCCGAAGTGACAGCATCCAGTGCCTGGTACAATCTCTGGGTCTCTTGCATCAGCAACTTGAAATCCGGGGAGGAAGCATCGATCGGAGTGGAGGACCGCACCAGCTGGCCAACCGCCGCTAACTGAGTAGCCACAGTTGTAGCATCAACAACCTTATCCCATCCAAATCCCGCAACGAGAACTGCAGAGTGCAGCTGGCCCTTGAGGATGCTGTACGAGGATGAGCAACTCCACTGTAGAAACACAACAATATAGAGCCATTAGTCTCGCAACTCGAAGAAGCTCAACCAGGGAATTGGTAACGTACAGCGTCATGCTCAGGTCTTGTCGTCGACGCTGACGCGAACAAATCCTCGCCTTGGCCAGCCACCGCTCGCCATGGCATGAATGATCGCAGTGGAGTGCCGTGGATCGGAAGCCATCTCGTCTCCCGCAACTTCTCCACGAGATCCTCCAACGTCTCAGCTGCATCACGGGAGGTGTTGCTCTCAGCACGATCAGAGAAAGCCGACGCCATTTCATCGAACGAGCGGTTGACCACCTTCACTAAGCTTTGCGCTTTTTTGTAGGCCTCATCTCGAGAGTCCACGTCAAGTGCCATCGCTTCAACAGATCGCGCACTCTCCAAAATTGCATGGCAGGACAAGCTGCCACGTAGACCGAGTGTTCGCAGAACGGATACGATCTCTTCTCCAGAAAATGGCTCATCTGGTAAGCTGTTTGGACCAACCAGCTCACTGAGGTCACGGTTGTTGGGGTCGTAGAGATCGGCGATTCGTCGGAGTTGCCTCTTCCGAGTGGGGATGATCGGCAGCAATCTGAGCGCGTCACGGAACTTCGAGTCTTGACGTTGGTGAAAAGGAAACTCCATCAAAGCCTTCTGGATCACTGAGTCAATCAAGTATGCGATGTGCTCTTGGGACTGGAGAGCACTCAAGCGGGGGAAGAAATGCTCGAGCAATATCTTCGTCGCTCCCCACTCCTCCACCCTCGCTTCGCGCAGAAACGAACGAGTCGTACTGTTTTCAGGTGCCATGAAAAATGTAGAGCCGAGGATACGAGCGTCTGCATCGTCACCAGGTAGCTTTGCCCCACTATCAAGAGACTGGAATCCGAACTCGTTCGAGTCGTCACCGACGTCAGGGTGAACTCGGAATACGGGCAGCAAGCGAAGTAAGTCGCTATTCTTCTCGCTCACACAGCTGATGCCGTTGCTTGTCACAAATTCTTCAAGAGCCATCACGTTCTCGTTTTCCAATCCCGCGAACACTTGGTTTACACTTCTGCCGCGAGTATCACGCTTGAGACGATGTGACAGAGCTGACAGGAACCCGTCGAGATCCATGCTGAAGAGGACTCCGCTCTTGATCAACCACGCCACAGTTCGACTTCCCTTGACCAATGTCGGATCAATGGTTGCCAGTCCGAGCTTGGTCAAAACACCTGGAACGTCTCTGGTCACCTCGACTGGAAGGCGAGATGTGGGGTGCCGAATAAGTGCCAACTTTGAGCGATCTCCCGCATGAATGAGAACACTGGTTGGTCCCGCCTCAGACAGCATGAGAGGGAGAAGGGGCCACTTCATGATCGCATCCAGCGCCATGTTCGATTCTCGCTCCCCTGACGCCTCGTCTAGCACGCTGTCGACGTATTCCCACCACCATCCCAGCCACTCCCTAGAAGGATGTTTCACTTGAGCGGTTGGTTCCCACAGGAAAACCTCTCGCCTTCCTTGCCCATACCAGTCTGGAGGAAGCATCAGCGGGAGGAAGAGATCGGAAATAATCGTGAGCCCTGTATCGAAGAGATTGGACTCATTCTGCACAGATGGCTCAGCTTCAAACAGTGGCTTGAACTGGTAGCTGACAAGCTGGCTCTGGAAGCCGTTGAGAAGTCGCTGTTCTGCATCGTTCGCGAAGAAGAGAGAGGATACAAAATCGCTTGGTTGATCTTGCGTGTGGTTGTACATCACTAGTGGTCTGAACGAGCCATCAAGCACAGGAACAATGGGGAGCTTGTCCAGCTCTGCGCGTGCCGCGTCATCTCGGCAATCCGATAAGCAGAACTCGATCACCTTGGAGACCTTGACGGAGTCTAGCGATGGTAGAAAGCGCCCTGACCGTACAAATTTCCTGAAGAATGCTGGCGTGAACGTGCCTTGAACTGCATCGAGTCTTGTCATGATTTCTCGCAGCTGGACCGGTAGGCGGACAGTGTCGATGAACACAGCATTCAGTGAACCTTCGAGAACCTCCCACCCATTGACTCGGTCGTCGACAAGGACGGATGAAGCAGGAGTGACAGACTTGTCTGTATTCCTCGTCGACGATGAACTCGACCACAGCACTTGTTTGTCGCGAACGGAAACAAATAAAGCTCGAACGAGGCCCTCCCAAGGACCTGACGGCAACGTGGACGGGAACAGTGAGTAATACACGGATGACTTACTTCTGCCACAAAGCTGCTTTGCGGCCTGCAGAAATGTCGCGTAAGCTGGTGCGATGGCATCGGAGAGAAGGGCTGAATTCCACTCAGATCGCAACTTTCCGTCGCCAGAGAGGTCATCTCCATGCCAGATGTCTCGCCGATTCGATGACAATTCGAAGTACCCGTTCACGTGGACCGGCAACCCGGTTCTAACGGGCAAAGGGAGAAAGCAAAATGCTCTCCCATCCACGATCTGGCCTTGAAGTCGACCAGCGATACCGACCCACGGAATCAACTTCAGGCTCTCGTTCTCAGGGGCACATGCCATGTCTCGTGCACGGCCACCACCAATCTGATTGCAGACAAGAAATTCGTCCACTCGGCTTATCCACCCTGGATCACACTGCCGTGTTTGAAGCGACGCACCAGCTTGCTCTTGTCCACGTCTGAATAGCTCAGCGATATCCTTCCTCTCTTCGGTCTTGATATGGAGCGTTTGGGTCACCGAGGGCAGTTCGGCGGTCGCGGTTCGTGCCAATCTCGAGTAAAATGCTCGCTTTGAGGAATATGATGCCTCACGCCTTCCACTCACATGGGATTCAGCAGTGCCCGCGATAAATCGCTCGATCTGACGCCACGCGTCACCTCTCTCAGCCTCAGGAACTGCCGCACTGTAGAGCAATTCTGGGGCTTCCTCTCGGCTGAGTTGAATCATCACATCCACCTTTTGAACGTTGCGAAGGAAGATCATCGCATCCGCGATCGTCGTTCGAAAGCTCTCGAAGAGATCACGGATCTGATCTTTCGCGTAGGCACGCTGCTTGATTTCACTTGACGGTGCGAGACCTTCGTGTCGCAGTGGAAAACGAAACAAAGAGCCGTGGAAATGGCTGGTTAAGTCGCACCCAAACAGCTTGAATGGCTCGAACTGATCTGGGAACTGCTTCGGCAAACTGGAATCAACGAACCGCACCTTGATACCCGGATTGGCCGGAGTGATACCGGGAAGGTGAGTTGCATGAGGATCGAACATGACTACAAGCAGACGAGTATTCAGCAATAGCTTCTACGCACCACAGTTGAACGCATAAAATTAAACCACTCACCCAAGGATTTTGCCGAGAGTATCGACGGCAAGTCGGTGAAATGATAGACAGAGTTGAATCCCAAGCCGAACCGCCCAGTGGTCGAGACTTTTTGCATCTTCCCACCTTGCCCGATCTGCGCAAGACTAATGAAGTCGCTGTCTTGAAACTCTGCGTCGTTGTACTGGTGAAAGAGGTCGTTAGTCACACAGGGAGCTGGATCCGTTTCAGGGCACAGCACTTACACAATAGAGAGCTGGTCCTTGCCATTTAGCCATCGCCGGGCTGAGAAGGGATGATGTTCCGTACATGACGTCGCTGTAAAGTAAGCAAACACGCGTTGCACCAGCGTCGTCAGCATTCTGAATGAGCTCGCTGATGATGTGTGGCCCATCCGGATACTGGTCAAGGATGTGCGAAATTCGCTTCGTCAAGGCTTCACTTTGGCCAAAAGCTTGAATCTCCCCACCCATCGAGAAGTGAAGAGACTCAGACTGATTGGCACGCAGGAGTTGGCCACGAAGAGATTTCGCTCCAATCTTCATGGCCACTTCGTTGGATATCTTTGGATGAACCAACTGGATGGTTGTGAGGTCGATGTCTCGCTTGTCCAGCCACGGAGCGTCGTCAAACGTGAGGTTCACGGATCGTGCTAGGTAGCCACTTGCGTCGGGGACGTACAACTCGTAGTCAGAGTGGTGTGCCAATGTGTCGCTGATGAGCTGCACAAGCCCAATCGCCGAGACCAATTCATCCTTCGACAACATTCGGGCATCTTGAGCTGCACCTGGCAGTGGCTGTGTGGAATTTGAGTTCATCTCTGCAAGAACGTTCACGTAGTCGTTCATAGTGAAGCGCTCCCGCACACCAATAGCCTTCAAGAAGGGCCGGAAGTGCACCAACTCGCTCGGTGTGCCGTACAAGTACGGTTCAGCGTTGACGGCTGTGCTCAACGCAACACGATGGGGTGCCACGAAGCTGGCCCCAACCCACACGTAGTTCAAATCCCCGCTCAGGGTTGAGAGCACCGAGCTTCGCTTCTCAGGGACGGCTTCGCGTTCGAAGAAGCTGGACAACCTCTTGTAGATCTCGAACATGATTGGCCATACAACCTGAGATTGGAGTCGGTCACCTGGTGCCTCTGTTGCGTGGAGCGCTATCGCTCTCAGCTGTTCAGCGACCACCTCCACCACAATCGGCTCACTCCACTGGAATTTGCTTCGAAGAGCCTCCGAGTGAATGGGCAAACCGACAACGTAGAACTGTGACGAGCACAAGCCGAGATCTTTGGGCAGGCGAACTTGCGTCGGCGCGGCCACAACGATTCTTGAGTCGATTCGATGCCACGGTATGGATGGATGCGGGCTGTGCTCAGACACGGGAACCCAAGCGATCACGTTCAATTTTGCCACAAAATCACTGATCTCGCTCAGCTCGATGTGCTTCCGCTCATCTTCGTCAGTCTGTGCAGCGTGAGTCCCCTTCGAGGCACTTTCGTCACCAACCATTGTCCGCCACAATTTGAGCCCCTTCGTCTTGATGTTTCGCTTTTGAACCCGCACTGGTGGGGCGGAGACACTCACTAACTGGTCAAGGTGTGTGTCGAGATACCTGAAGAACTCCATGGCGCGGCTCTTCAGTGCTGGCAGGAGCTCATCCTCATTAGATAGATTTGCAGTGGCTTGGAGAATCTTGGTTTGATCAGCGTCAAGTGAGCACGCAAGATCAAGAACCGATCTTCTCGACAGGTGGCGTTGCAGACCAAGAGAGCGTAGTACTGACAAAGGCAGTGGATCCTGTAGCTCGATTGCAGGGAAGAAGGAACCGTCCATGATCTTGCTGAACTCATCAATATCGGGGTCGAACAAGTCGATGATGCGTTTGACGTCACCACTCATTGCAGGGAATATTGCCGACGTCTCGATCTTCCGCGCGAGTTCTCCGTCATTGTCGTCTGCCAAAAGAGCTCCAATCTCTTGAAGGAGGTCACACACGAATTCGATTCGCGATGCTGAAGGCATGGTTTCGATCCGTGGAATAAGGTGGTCACCAAACCATTTGAGCCTGGAAACCACTCGTACGTTGAGGCGAAGTAAGGCATCGATCATGGATTTGTCATATCCTTCGACGATCAAAAAGTTGTCATCGAGGAAGTTCCACTTGATACCAGGGCAAACCATCCGCGTCGATCGCGTTGAAGCCGAGTACAATCCGACGAACACAGGCAAAAAGCCACTCAGGTCACTTCCACTGTCGTCGCTGTCCGCCCATGTAACGTCCCACTCGTCATGGCGATCGAGTGCTGTGGCGCCTTCGAAAATCGGCAGCTTTGCAAAGACCATCTTTTGTGTATCGTCGAGGTCATCACACGAATCGGAGAGCAGAAACACCCTCAACTGGGTGCGCTCTGATCTCGACACGCTACGAAACGCTCTCTTGACTTCGAGCTCTGGAGCTTCACATAGCTTGGCCAAGCATGACAAAACACCACCAGGAGTCGGCTGATGCACGAAGTTCCACACGTCGGCGTGTGGCTGGGAGGTCGCGAACAAGTTCTTCAGTAGAACAGGAACGCCCATCTTGATCAGCGCAGAAAGACAGCTTGGTGGGAGTAGCTCAGGGCTGACAACGCCTGACGCGGGACTCAGCGAGCACAATGTGCTTGTCTCGGTCGGAAGTAGAGGCCACTTGTCTTGAAGATTCCTGAGACGATCGGACGGACCCAAGTATCGCCACAGGAGACGAAACCACTCTTCATCAAAGTCACGGTAGACTTCCGTTTCTGGTTCCCAAGACACGGACGATTTTCCGTACCACTCGGGTGGCAAGACTACAGAAAGTAGGTCTTCAAACACGTTCATATCGATCGGACGCACGTTCAGCTCCTGATGCGCATTTGCGGTCGACAACAACTTCACTGCAACCTCTGGTAGCGCGTCCACGTTGACGAAATACTTCTGTGCCCTTGATAAGATGCGACGTTCGTCTGCAGTCGGGAGGAAGTAAGAGATTGACTCGTCTTCGTGTGCATCACTCGTCAGTGAACTTGGGTTTGGATTGGCGAAGAGCCAATTCAAAGCAGCCTCCACATTATCTCCTCCCGTCAAACGAAGCGCTTTCTTCGAATGCGTTCGTGAAAAACCCATGGAGCAAAGATAGTCGAGCGAGGCTGCGTTTCCTGCATTCTTGGCTTCTGCTTCTCGGATCGAGCCCAAGGAGCCATCACCAATTGGTAGCAGCTTCACGCCGACAAGTTGACCGAGCGTCTTCGAATTGAGGTCGGAGAATAGGAAAGACAGCAATGCCTTGATTGCATCTTGGCTTTCGGAGTGGGTGGAGCATCGTTGCTTGTACACAGCACGTAGCGTAGTTGGCTTCAGAAAAGAAGGAACAGCACCCAACTTCACGAGGACATCTTCTGTTTGTTCAGTCAGAGTGGAGACAACTGGAATGCCATCTTGCTGAAGCCACTGTACGAATTGATCATAGTCTGCCGTTGATCTCTTCACGATGATAGCTTCCTCTGGCGCGACCCAGATCCCTCCTCCAGCCACGGGGCTGAACAAGCAGGGTGTACCACGCACCAGAGCCAATACAGACTCTGCGACTGTGTCCCAAGGCGCTGGGGGTATCATGTTCGGCATCAGTGTCGCGTGGAGCTCTGGTTTGATGGGAAACTTGTCGGTGAGCGAGATCAAAGCTCGCGCGTAGCATGGAGCAACGACCTCACGCAGAAGTGCAATATTCCACTGTGCTCGAAGAAGACCATCTCCACTCAGACCTTCGCCGAACCAAACGTCACGTCTGTTTGAAGATAACTCGAAGTACCCATTCACCTGTTACCACCGACACATTCCATTAGCCAAGAGCACATTTTTCCTCCAGATAAGGAGAGCTCCTTACATGCACTGGCAAGTATGTGTGAGTTGGAAGAGGAAGGAAGCAAAAGGCGAGACCATCTTCAGCAGCGCTCATCGAATCCGGGTTGGGAACACGCAGCGCAACGCCACCCCACGGAACGAGTCGTTGGCTTGCATTGGCAGGGTCATTTGCGATCCGTGAACATTCTCCACCACCCAACTGGTTAGCTATCAGATAGCGGGCGTTCTCGGTGGTTCCGGGCTTCGTGATAGCAATGTCGACTGTGTAGTCGCACGCATGACCTTCTCACACGCCACATCAGTATTGAGCAGAAACCATCTGCAGTCATCCACAAGTTCGTACCTCTCGGGTCGAAATGGGGTCGCTCGTCACCCGCTGCACCGAGCATAGAGGTTCGCAGTGAACGTTTTGCTCGAATGTCTTCCGTCAAACTGGAAACCGATGCTTCACAGAACACAGTCGGCTCAGATTCCCCTTGCTCCCACACCATCAGTTTGATGCTGGACACGTTCCTCAGGAAGAGCAGGACAAGGTGGATCGAGTCTTCAAACTCGGTGAGCATCTTCATCATCTGATCTGGCGACTGTGGGCGATTTGACAGTCGACTTTCTCGCGCATGCTCCTCCGATCGAAGTGCGAGCCGGAAAACCGTGCCCTGTCATACACCATACTCTTGGTCAGCTTCAACTCGAGAATGAGATAAATATTCATAACCGTACTTCAAAAGGTCTCGTGAAGTTACATCCAAAAACTCGGAACGGTGCGACTTGATCGGGATAGTTGAGGAAGAGCTCAGGGTGCGAGATGAAGTCGATCATCTTGCCTGGGTTGCTGGGATTGACGTTGGGTAAATGACAAGCCTAATTCCCAACGAATCCGAGCCAATGAGTCGATGTCCTAAGGAAAGAAACTAGTTGTTCGTACCTGAGGGTCGAAGAACACTAAGTGTGATCCGCTCACGAATGCCGGCAGGTCAGTCAAGTGGTAGACTGTTCACCAAGAGATTGGAAGCAAGGGTCATTTGAATCAGCTCGAGTGGACCGAAAGGCAACGTATAACGTCGTACCTGAGTTGAAACCCACCCCAAAACGCCCAGTCTTCCAGCCCTTCGAAGTGTCCTTCTTCAGCGAGTCACCGATGCGCTGCATTCACGGAAATTAGTACCATATTACAATTGTCGAAGCTACAGAAATGCCGCGCACCTGAATGGACTGAAAGTCCGAATCGGAGAACGTGGCGTTATTGTACACAACAAGCGCAGGGCCTACCGATGGGCATCCAGTCAGTGATCAGGTTATCTTGCAGGGATAATCAAGCGCATACCTTGGAACTTATCCATCTTGTTGTATGCGAGGTGCTCTGTCGAATGCTGACGACGATCAAGGCAAAAGGCAACTTCAGTTGCCCCCGCATCGTCAGCGTTCTGCACCAATTCTTTGAAAATCGACGTGCCCTCTGCATGACCAAGCGCACCACAACTTCTTTTAGACGAGTGTGCATATCGGTCAACTCATACGCATCCCTTACCAGGGTAGTTCCGCAAGATTTCGCGGATCCGCACGGTGAGGTCGATTTTTTGACCGAAGTCGTCGCCAAAGTAGGCGGGCCTTCCGTCCATCATCACGGAGGGAAACTTGGATGCCCAGACGCCGCACCGCCACTCGCACTCACACACGGAGTGGCGTCTCCTGCCACCAATTTACCTTCGCGTAACGTAGCTCCACGCACACGAGATTGCCCTCTGCTTCCCTGCCTTTTTCGTCACCTGGCGTCAGGAAACTCAATGCAATCTGATGGGATCCCACCGGGGGATATGTCCCTTATTTAAAATTCAAATGAGGGATCGAGTGAGCAAACGAGGGATAAAGTGTCAAACCATCTGCTAAGGTTTATTCACTTGGTTGAACAAGAAGGGAAGTGGGGGAAATCTCCATGGGAAAGGAGGTGCACACCAAAGAAACATCTCGTCGACGCCAAGAATCCAACGCTATGTGCTCGTAGAGTATGCCAGGCGCACCTTGCCAAGGTCCTCCCTCAGCTGTGAAGCATGAAGGCATGACGCAGTGTATCCATCATGATGGTGTCCTTCGAGTCTCCATACCGGTACACAGTCCCATCCCCCCTGCCGTTTGAACCGGAAGAGTATCCAATCGGCGGACGCCACCTTGGCGCCAACCCAGTTTTGAGAGTGTTCGGGTTGAGTTAGTGCGAAGACCCGTTTCGAACATGCAGACCGTGGGTCTCAACCCACATCCCCACCTGTTGTGTGTCTCTTGGGTTGCAGTTTCCAACCCGACCCGCCCAAACCAGGTCTGGGTTTGCTGGCGCGAGCAGTTTTTGTGAAGAGACGGTGCGACGATTGGGCGACTGGGCTGGTGTTGTTGGTTTTTGTGGGGGGAGAAACGACCCCATTTTTGCTCCAACGACCCACACTCTCGGCTCCCCGCCCAATCCAAGTGCAGGAAAACCCACCATGCGAGGAAGAAACCGAGCCAACAAAACCAACAAAGACAAAACACCCGCCTCTTCCCAGTCGAGAATTTTCGAAAATTGTTTCCACCACACGCTTCACCGTGGAGGGGGGGGGAAAGAAAACTCCGCGTCGACGACCGACACAAAAGTTTGCCCCCCAGTCTGCTGAAGTTGACGGGTTGGCGGGCGAAGAGCCGACTGCCCATACAAACGGCAAGACGAAACAATCATTCTGCACCGCGCTATGGGTTTGGACCATGCCGACCCCGCACCCGAAGGCCACGTAAATGGCGCGAAAGATCGCCGGCCGATCCACGCCGATGATGCGGCGTGTGGGGAGGAGGATGCGGCCTGCGCCGCTGCGTGCAAGCAAGCGGACATGCGCTGCCTAGCCCCCGAGACGGCTCGGCGAGAGGTGCGGAAGCCCGAGCCCGTGGAGCCCGTGGATCCGCTAGATGCTTTGTTTCCGCACGAGCGCTCCCCCGACGCGTCCTCCAGCCACCACAAGCGATCGGCGGCGGTGGCGCTGGCGGACGACGACTGTAGTGTGCTGCTCCATCGTCCGTGCGATAAGAAGCTGAAGCGCGACGAGCGAAGCGCTGCGCCGGCCCAGGAAGAGGACGCCGCTGGTACTGACACCCCGCTTTTGCGGCGCCCACAGCGCCAAGCTCCAGTGCGATTGCTTTCGCCGTTGGATGTGGCCGACGCCGAGCAGATCCGCCAGCACCTTCGTGATGTGCGTCGCGAAGTCTTCCTACGCCCCATGATCGCCATCGTGACGCGGTTGATGTTCCACAAGTACAACCACGGGCTGTTCAACGTGCGCGTGGACCCCGTGGAGTGGAACATCCCGCACTACTTCGAGATCGTCAAGAACCCCATGGACCTCACGCTCGTCAAGACCAAGTGCCTGAACCTCGAGTACGAGTCTGTCGAAGCGTGCGTGGCCGACATCCGATTGGTGTTCAGCAACGCGTGCCTTTTCAACCCACCAGGACACGTGGTCCACGAGTGTGCGCAGCTACTGTCCAAGGAATTCGACGCCGAGTACACACGCTTCCAATCCAAGAAGGCTGCCCAGGACAAGCGACGAGAGGAGCACTCGTGTGCGTCGTGTCTCGCCAACGTGTGCGGAATCTGCAACGAGAAGTGTATCAACTTTGAACCGCCTCTGATCATGTGCGCCGGACCATGCAAGCAACGAATCAAGCGCCATTCTGTATACTACACAACCCAAGATCGGATGAGTTACTGGTGCGCCAAGTGCTACACGTCACTGCCGAAGGTCCTGAGCCTCAAGCCGGCGGAGCATGCCGAGGAAGCAGTCGCTGCGAAGATCTCTAAGCAGGAGCTGGTCAAGGCAAAATTCGTGGACGAGCTAACGGAGCCGTGGGTACAGTGCGACTCGTGTGATGGCTGGGTTCACCAAGTATGCGCACTCTTCAATGTTTACGAGAACGCTGAGGACGAAGAAGACGCGCCGTACTCGTGTCCGCTATGCCGACTCAAGTCACTCGACGAATCTTCGTCGTCGTGGGACGAGCTCGAGACCGTCCCCAGCGAGACTTCAGTCGACGAATTCCCTGTGAAGCTGCATCGTGACCTCATGGCATCTGTCGGATCACACAGCCCCATTGTCAAACGAAAGCCTTTGATCAAAGACTTCACGCGAGTGTTGGGCTTCGACGGCGAAACGCAGCGCAAAGTATTGGACTATCTTCACTCTGAAGATGTGGAGGCCTTTGGCCAAAGCGTGACTGAGACTACTCCCGCCTGCCGCACTAGCTCCCAGCTGAAGTCCTCGCCACTCACCGAATTCATGCAGTCATGGATTCGACGCTTTCTCAAGGATGCTGGGGAAGCCAAGGTTGGAGATTCTATAGTGATCAAGGTTGCCTCATCCGTCAAGGTGCAGAGCGTCATCAGTCCGATCGTTCGAGAGCACTTCAAGTCAGCTACGCAGCAGGTATGTTGTTGTTGTTGTGGAATATGGGAATCCTTCATGAGCTGACTTTTTCGTTGATGTCCAGTATCCAGAAACGATGGAGTATACGTCGAAGGCCATCTTTGTCTTCCAGAATATTGATGGAGTGGAGGTCTGCATTTTCTCGATGTAAGTCGCAACTGTTGCCTGCTCTGGAGGTGAACCCTCGTGAACTGATTTTGTTTCCCATCGTTCAGGTATGTCCAGGAGTATGACGAAGAAGCTGCTGTCGTGGCGAATCGCAAGCGGACGTACATTGCGTACATCGACAGTCTCGTTTACATGCGACCTCGCCACATTCGCACCAAGCTCTTCCATGAAATCCTTATCGCGTACTTGGGGTTCTGCAAGGCAAGGAAATTCGAATATGCCCACATTTGGGCGTGCCCAACGACGCGTGGGGGTGATTTCATCTACTGGTGCCACCCTTCATTCCAGAAGAACCCAGGGAAGGACCGGTTGCTGCAGTGGTACCTCGCAATGGTTGAGAAGGCAAAGAAGGCGGGTGTTGCCTTTTCGTGTGAGGATCTGTACGCGACAGATTTCGAGAAGCTTGAAGCCAACATTGACAACCAGCTTCCGCCATACTTCGACGGTGATTACTGGGCTTCCGAAGTCGAACGTCTCCACGCAAACCCCCCGAAGAGAGGAAAGTTGACGAAGGAAGCTTATGAGGCGAGTCTACGTGGCGAGAAGTTTCGAAAGAAATTGGTCGAGTCGGTTCGACTTTCGCGCGAGTCTCTATTTGTCATTGCTCTCCAGCCGAAGTGCTCGAGCTGCAGCACGTTGATGGTCAACGAAGCTCACTGGAGACTCGGGGAAGAACAAGTATATGTGTGCGCGACGTGTAACAAGAGCGGTGGAGGAGTTAAGATCGACGCGCCACCGTTCGCCACGTCATGCGATGGAACAGACGAGCAAGAGATTAGCTGTCCGTTCTTGGACTACCGCGGCGAGATGCTGAAGAACTGCGAAGAGCGCCACTACCAGTTCGACAGCTTTCGGCGCGCGAAGTTCTCGACGATGATGCTGATTTATCACATCTCGTCGACCCAGCGTCCAGTTCACAAAAACTGACGCTTTGTGCCGTTCGTATCGTCCAGTGACGAGGGTGCGTCAAGTCATCGCAACCGTTAGAAAAGAGAAAAGTAGTAGGTAATGTATCATGGGGATAGAAGATGTAGTCGCCAAAAAGAAAGCCAGCAAGGGAATACAGTAGATAGAGACGACCGGCCCATTAGGGCAGTCACAACTCCATTGATAGTTCACCATAGTCCGTCCACTCGCTCATACAAACGACATCGGCAGCGGCGCTGAGAAAGCCGACTGGTCGCCCGTGAGACCCTCCTGCTCGAGCCACTTCTCGTACTGCTGACAGAACTGGGCAGGCTCTAGCTTCAGTTCATTGAAGAACCTAGCCATTCTCCCGCCTTCGACATCGAAAGTGTGCTGCGAAAGCTCTTTGTGTGTCTCAACGACGAGCGAGGCGCCAGCTGGCAGGGGCTTGGCACTGATGACTTCCCAATAGTACTTGTGGTGATACGCTTGCATCTCGCCAAACATCAAACGCTCGATGGAATCCTGGACTGGCGGCTTCATGGGATCTTCATCCTCGTAGTCAAGCCAGTCGTCGTTGAGTGACGGTCGGACGTACAAGTACACGTCGGTCAGCAGGTTGAAGCACGTATACTTGCGGACCCACTAGAAGACACACAATAATGAGGCCCGTGTAAGAACATTGAGCAATACAAACATCGTGAAATGAATGCCTGGTACCTGCTGTCCGAGATACTTAGCTTGCGACTTCACGAGTTTCAACGCATACAATCTTGGAGTCTCCACGTTAAGCGACACGACTCGCTGAGTTTACACACACCACCATGTTAGCAAGAGAGAAAAAGTCCCGCAGGATCCAGCACAATGGACACACCTTCAGCCACACGATCGACGAAGACCGGCATAGCGCGTTCTTGATCACATTGGGCTTGCGCTTGGTCATTTTCTGCAAGATGCGTAGGATACTCGTGACACTTCGCGTCGACTGGACGGCAAACTCGCTCTGCTTGTCGTCGCTGCGGATGATTTGCTTGCGCAGCTCGCTCTCCAGCGCGTAAAATCCTGCTCGGATCTCATCTGTCTCTTGTCTGTTGACCTGGAGATACGTTGCGAGGTCCTTGTTCATGAACTTGGTCAGCGTTCCCATGAGGTTCGCATCCAAGAAGAAGTGCATGATGTACTCGCCCTTGCAAATGTGGCTGGTCCGGAAATGCTTGAACAAAAGTAGTATCAGCAGCGTGGAGACATCGAGCACGATGAGCTTCTCGCGCAGGATCCACTTCCAGTAGAGCCCATCACCATTTTCAGGAGCGTCGAATTGCGAGTTGAGATCGTTGATTCCGTACGTCATTTGCTCTGCTGCTGATGGTCGTCGCGAGAAAAACGTCTTCTTGTCTCGAGCGTTGAGCGCGGAGCCACATGACAAGATGACCAAGTTCGACAAGAACGAAGTCAGGTCGTGCATCCGCGACAAGAACAAACGGTAGATTTCTTCGCAGCGTGACTCCCACTCGTCATCCAGCGAGCTCAAAGCAGCAGACGCTAGCTCCACATCGCTGGATACTTGGGTCTTCATCTCGTGATGAGGCAAGTGGAGGTACTTTTCGTGGATCTTCTCGCGTAACTTGGCAAATTTTTTCTTCTGCAGGTAGTACGGGTCCTGAGCATCCACCACAGCCGTATCCGTGTAGGTGTTGAAGCTCTTACACAGTTTGATTCCTTTCTGTTCCGATGCAATCCACGCCGGGTCGGTTCCTGGATGACGGCTCTTTCGCAGCAGCTTGAGTTTGTCGAGCGAAGACGCGTCACCCAACACGACAGAGAACCACTCGTAGAAGAGCATCAGTAAACGCTTGATAGGGAAGCCGGGGAGCACGTTGAGCTGGACGAGGCAGTCGATCATAGCGACGAGCGTATACGAAGGATCGGAGGTTCCGATCACGAAGAGCTGGCGGTCGAAGACAGCGTTTTGGCGATTCGCGTTAAACAGAATGAGCAGGTACATCAGGACCATATCCTGCTGGAAGTCGCGGATCATGGCCTCGAGTTGCTCGATATCCAAGTGCTGGAAGTTGAGCGTGCGGAATGCGTGGATCGAGCGCTGGAAGTGGTCGGCAAACACGGTCAACGCGCCGCATTCCTGCAAGAGCTCGTTATTCACGCGCGCCGCATCGACTTGCTGCAGCACGTTCCCCGGTCTGGCGTTCGTGGAGGACGCATTGCCGATCGTCCCTTCGGCTAGAAGCACGAGCTCGCGCTTCGCCTTGAAGTTGTTGTCCAAATGGTGCACGCGCGCCGACGAGACGTTTTCGACTTGGTTGAGCAGGTACGTCACGCGATCGCGGCACTTGCGGCGTGAGACCTTGATCTTGTCCCACAGGCGAATGGCCTCGTTGTCGAACTCGTGGTCCACTGCCTCCTCTTTCACGTACGAGCAGTAGAAATACGTGAGCTTCTCATGGAGAGACAGCGACTTGAGCTCCATATTGCCTGCGCTGGTTGCAGTAGCTGTTCCGCTCTGGCCCCTTTCACACAGTGACATCCGGTCACTATATTGGAGTTCTGTGCCCCCGTGAGGTTTTTCCCCCCGGGCACCTTCGTGCAACCGACTTGCGTTACCTTCGTGCAACACGTTCGTCCGACCTCCACCTGGCGATGACGCGTCGTCGTCGACACAGCGCCAAGCACCACCCCCATGTGATGCGACACGCTGACGAGGCGAGCGGGAAGTGGGTGCTCCTCCGATCGAATTCAGAACCAAACATGCTGGAGTTTGTATGGCTGGGAGCTAATGTTCGTTTCTTCAGCCACGTGAGAATGGAGCGAGCTTCCGTGTTTCGACGGTTGGACGTGGTGACGCGCTGCTGACGTACCCATGCACATCGAACAACAGCGTGTGTGGTGAGTCGTGTGCGTGTCGGAATCTCTTGACGCAGCGAGTTGGCGTTGATCCAGCCAACGGGAGTCCGCCACGGCGATGCAGGGAGCCACCGCCAGCGCAGAGCCAAGCCGCAGGTTTGCGCGCTTGTTTACTGCGCCAGCGTGGTGTACCAGTTCTGTGGTACTCGAGGCACCGGCACCACGAATGACGTCATTCGCATCATCCGGATCTTGCGCCAGCTGGTCTGCTCGCTGCAGCGGCGCGTCGACAAAACTCATGTCTGTGCACACAATCACACTGGTGGTCGAAGCAGCCACCAACATGGCTCGCAATGTGTTGGCTTCTGTATGCCCAGCCAGAGGGCGACGCAGCAATCCAGGACCCAGTGGCCCACGAGGCAGCCGCGACATTTCCAACACCTCGCCCCGCTCATCTTCAAGCGCGGGCGTGCTGCCAGTGCATTCCCCCAACAACATGAGGAGTCCCCGAGCCCACCATGCAGAAAGGGGGGGGGGGGTTGT
>JAADVE010000101.1:0-34153 GCA_023334595.1 Pythium utonaiense | reverse complement strand
TGCCACGCCACAGACATCTCGCGAGCGGCGGGAGCTAGAGGTGCAGCTGTGTTCGTGTTCGCTGGCCGTGCGCTTCTACACGCGCGATCTGCTGGCGCTCGGACGGCCCTACACGGTCGAGTACTCGCTCCCCACCGCACGAGCTTCGTCCCCGTTAAACGTCCACGAGCTTCCGGCGCTGGGCTTCGACCTCATCGCGCTCCTCAACTCGGAGATCATGCAGGTCAAACGCGTGTTCCCAGGCTGCCCCAGCGGGCTCTTCATGCGCGTGGAGTCACAGCACAAAGCGGCGCTGACCACGAGCGACGCCGCTCCGCTGAACGCGCTCCAGCCCGGAGACTTCCTCGTGGGACTCAACGACGACGATCTGTTGGTCTCGCCGCTTGGTGCGCAGTCACGCGTGCGCCGTCAGATCCTGCGCGAATGCAATGACGCTCTGCAGCAGCAGCAGCAGCCGCGTGGGTGCGCTGCAACGGTGCTCAAGCTCAAGTTTGTTCGCCTGGACCGCGTCGTGCAAGTGGACCCGTCGCGTGGACTGGGCCACGGTGCCGTGCTCAAGACTTTGGAGGATCTTGAGGCACGCAGCAGTGCGATCACACGAGCTATCGACGAGCTGCGCAGTCGCGACTGGTCGACTGTGACGAAGCGACTCGCCACGCCGTCCAAGCTGCTGCGGCATTTTTCCGGGTGGCGGATAGCTGTGATGGACGCGTGCATGGAGGAGTTGGGGTACCAGATTGCAGAGCAAACGCGTGCGTGGATTGCTGCGGAGTGGACTCGGAACGCTGGTGTAGACGACGACGACGACGACGATGGCAGTGACGAAGAAGAGGAGAGCGACGATGAAGTGATCGTGGTGGACGACGTGCCGATGGAAGAGCCCGAGATGTTCGCTGTTGACAACGACAACGAGGGGCAGGAAGAAGAGGAGGAGCGGAAAAGGACTCAAGGTAGCAGTCGACAGGAAGAAGAAGAAGGGCGTGGTCGACGAACCTCCGCAGCTGTGATACCAGCAGCGCCAGTGCTCACGCACGAGCAACGTCTCCATGGAGTCGGCGCAACGAATGTCGACTGCCGATGGCGTGATGTGCTGCAAGCGTTTGAGATGAAGTGGCTGCCCAACCACCACTCGGTTCTGACCAAGTTTATCGAAAGCCTCGTCGACGGCTTCGTCTTGGATGGATTTTGGGTACCGGAAATCCTCACACGAAGCCGATCGATCGTCGAGACGCTTGTCACTAACTATGCACGAAAGCTGCGCACGACGCAAACTGACAACTTGACTGTAAAGAAGGAGTTCGTACAGCATGCAAGAATGCTGCGCAGTAACATTGGAAACGCTGGGAACAAACAGCTCCGTGCGGACGTGCTCTCAGGTTCAGTGGCGGTGTCCACGCTGTGCGAAATGACCAGCGCACAGCTTGCGCCGGAAGCACTGCAGGCAGAACGTCAGCGTCGACAAGAGCAGCACACCAAGGAGATCACTCTATCTGAGCCGTCGGGGCCACGCCTTGTCAAGACCAAGCACGGGTTCAAAGAAGTCGGACTTCCAGTTCCCCAAGTGCCGGAACCAGAGAGCAGCAGTCAACCTTCAGCTGAAGTTACCACCAGCCTACAGGCTGCAGTAGAGCCAACTCCACGCCCAGCGGAGGTACAAACGGTACCGACGCACGAAACGAAGTTGACAGATGAGGTCACCAAGCGATTGGGTGCAATGGAATTCGAAGTGGCCGCAGAGTCAGGCGGGAAGCCAAGTGAGGCAATCCAGTCACGTTCCCATGTACAGCCAAGATATCCACGACAGACAACTTCTCGGAATGACCAGCCAGCACAGCCTCACCGTGTGCACCCACCAGCACCAAGACATACACCTTCTATTGATTCTGCAAGGTACTCGACGGAGGACGGCCGTACTTTCCTGAGAAATCTCTTCAATCAGGCGCAAGAACCCGTGGTGGAGACTCTTCGTCGGCTGCAGCACACCATTCACTCGATCGATATCTTGGCCACGATGAGTCCCGAGATCAATGTCGCTGGGATTATGGTCAGTGTCTCATGGCTGGATGGGCAAATGCTGGTGACTGAGCTTATTATTTATGCTCGAGCAGATGTATCGCGATTTGCAAACCATTGAAACTCACTACGGAATGGAACACCGAGCGCGCCTTCGACTACTCCGCTGGAGGGTTGAGCAATTTGCTCCGAGTGGACGAGATGCCACGATAGCCGCACTGTCGCGGCTGATCCGAGACGTGGATGAGTGCCAGCGTCTCTTTGGCGGGCTACTGGATGAACTACGCTACAATCTTCATTTCCCTCAGCCTCTGCATGAGCATCGTATCTATCGTCGCGCAATCGATCTCTTGGTTCGACAAGGCATGGTACGTACGGCTTTGATGGCAGGAGGCTCATTCTTCTCGCACGCGAGGCATCAACTTGCGTGTCTGCATTTTGTTCACGTAGAAACTTCCCTGCTACCATCGAGGGAATGGAGTGTTTCTTGTGGAGGCTGAGATGGCAGGTTTGATCGTGGGAGTGGGGCGAGACTCGTCGGAGCCGGCTGCAAGAGATCGAGCAGCTCACGACGCAGCTGCCTTTCTAAGCGACTTGGTGGCGTTAAGAGCCTTTCGACCTGCCCCGGCTGCACGGGACCAGCTCCGTGATCAACACTGGCGCCGTGATGAGCGATCAAGAGAGAGCAGCTACTCCCATGCCGATTACCGAAACGTCGACCATGTACCACGTTCCAACAATGCCGAGAATCCGCATACCTCCGGCCTGAAGGACGAGGCTGATCGCAAACGCCCTCTCGCCGAAGACCAGTTCACTGAGTATCCGCCACCTGCGCGACGCCGCCTCGACGATCAACGAGAGGTTGTGGCGAGGCAATATCCAAGCTCTGTCGAAGTCGCTCCGCTGTTCATTGCTGATTCCAAGGGCGAAGCGAAGCCTGCAGTTGTGGATCCGGGTGCAAAAGAACGCGCTGAAGTGCTCCAAGTCGAAGCGTACCAAGAGCTGGTGCGGGCACTGATCAAGGACTTTGATGAGGTCAAAGCGGCGTTGCGCTTCGATTGGGACTTGCGCGAGCCAGAGAAGAAGATCGAGTTTTCCAGTCGTCTCTCGGTAAGTTGAGTATGAACTCAGTTTTGACGCGTCATCGTCGCTCACTGTGTGTATGCTGAACAGGTCATTCGGAAGGTACACCGCAGAAGCGGCCTCTATCGGTGTGAGCTGTACGGACTGGAAGGGAATCTCAACAAGATGAGAGAGCACAGCTCCCTTGACCAGGCTGCGAAGGGCGTAGTGGCAGACCTGGAGGGTTGGCTTTCCGGCATCCGTGGAATGTGGATGCAGTTGGGGAACATCTATACCCAAGTCATGGAGCGGAAGCGGAGGCAGAAGGGCAACCAAGCTGACGTCAGCCTTAGCGCAGCCAACGAGACCCGTAAAGACCGTGCCGTCAACAAGTTTGTGGAAGACAGGGAGAAGATGCGGGGGGCCTTGGCAGAATACGTGATCCTCGTCCACGGTCTCACTGCTGTCCGTCAGGTCTGCTTGAATCAAAAGATGGCGAAACGCGCTGCGGGCGAGGAATTTCGGAACTTGCTTATCTGGATAAACAAGACGAGAGACGAGCGAGCTAAGGGCTCTAATTCTTCGAATCCAAGCTCTGCGAACAACAATGCGCGAGCTTCTTCAGCGACTCAAGGACAAAAAGGATCGAATGGCCTACAAGCGGCAGGCAAGCCACAGCGTCGTGTTGCGAACATGGTGGTGTGCAGTGATGATGACGACGACGATGATGACGACGATGATGACTATGACGGTGATGGTGGCGGCTACAGCGATTACGACGATTGGCATCCGCAGCCAAAGCAGCCCAACGATTGCGTGGGCAACGCTGAGCGAGGCAATTCTGCAGAGAAGAGCTCACGATTCCGAATCGAGACGGTGCTGTCTGAGCAGTATCCTATCGAGACAGAAGAAAGCAGCGACGACGATGCGAGGTTGCGGGCTGTGCTGCGGAGCCTCTTTACTCCGGACGACGAGCTCTGCAACGAAATCGACGGTATTCGCGGTATGCTGAAGTTCCAGGGCATGTTCGACAAGCAGGTAGTACCCAATGTGAAGGCCAGCATTCGTTTGGATCTGCTCCGTGGCGACGTCTTCGACGTGTACGCGTCAGTCAACGGCGTTGTCCACTTCAAAGGGAGCGCGACCTCCAAGCAAGACGCCTGTGATAGGGCGGTCGACGGGTTACTGAGAGAGTTGAACGGCATGCGGCAAGTGTGGGTGCAGCTTGTGCACTTCTATCACGAGAAGGAGATGGGAAACAACATGCCCATGGACTCGTTCCATGCACTTCGTCTTGCCAACATCACCCGGGTACGGATATGCGATGGGTTCCCCGTAACTTGAGGTGTGGCTAACTGAATCGCTTTCATGCTCACTGTCTGAAGATTGAAACTGTCATCGAAAATCCACCACCTTCCGCGACCCACAGCCATGCGCTCGAAGTCAAGAGGGCGACAGATATCCATTGCGTGATGTATGTTGGCGGAAAAGTTGTCTATCGAGTCAACGAGTGCGCGGAGGAGGATGCGCACGCAATGGCGACATGCCGCACGATCCAGTTTATTGTGGACTTGATCGACAAGGGGCTGGATCCTATGCCGGCGGATATCCAAGACAACGAATTCCGACCGATGAAGCGCGTGGATTGGAGCTGCAAGATCAATCTCGAAGACGTGAACGAGCGAGAGGAGTTCAACGCGGACGTTTCCTGGGTTATTCCAGACCATACCCCCAGTGAGACCGACGATTTCCGTTGGCCTCGTCAGTCAACCCTCCGCCAAATCAATCGGGTCAAGATCGTCGACTTTGAGAACCTGTTCAGCGCTGCGAACGTCCGCCAACACGCGTTCTTCTTCCGAGTAGAAGCCACGTACGAGAACGGCAAGTTCCTGAACCGCGTGGCCGAGTACGGCAACAAGAACAAGTTTCGTACGTACGTCCTTGAGCTGAAGATTGACATCGAGCGCGATGTCCAAGTCTTCCTCTTCCCTCCAGGAATGTCAGTGAATGGCAGAGTCATGTTGTACTGGTCGCGGAAGATCATGCCGCGTGAGCTGACAGATCGCAAGTCTGTGTACGGACTTGCAATCAATCGTCGGTACGCACCGAAGAACATTCCTCAGTGGTGAAGTGTCGATCATGCGCTACGGAGCGGTGAGTCTTGGACATGCATGTAGGTGGTGCATGTAGGAACAAATGGATTGGTTATGGTGATCACTACTGTAGCTCTGTTACTGCCCGTCGTCCTCGTCGTCCTCGTCGTCTGCACTCATCTTGGCGTATCGATCACCGCCACGAGCAGAGCGTCCGGCCGCGCGGGCCTCGTCGTGGAGCATCTCCAAGTATTCGGCATTGTGGATCTCAAAGCGGCGTTGGCGGATGAGGCGACCACAGTCTCCAATCGTGCCTTGGCTGATATCGTGGTCGAGGATCAAGTCCATCACCACATCACACATGCGACGAACTTCGATGTTTGGAGCGTCGGCTGCGAGCAGGAGGTCAGGCACGAAACCCACGCCGTAAACGATCTCATCGAAGGTCTCCGGATGGCGCAGCAGACGGTAGAAGGCGTACAGGAGCTGTAGAGTGAGCTCGTTGTCGTGCTGCTTCTCCTGAAACAGCGAGTGAAAGGTGCGAAGGAGGCGAGATGTTGCCAGCAGAGGCGCACACTTTGGCTCCAGCGCGATGGCGCTCACGAATAGCACGACCTCGAGCACCATGTCGTCTTGAGCGAAGCCTGGCACGAGAAGTTTGCTCAAGAATGGAACGAGGTTGTGGTCCGTCAGCAGCTTGTCCCACGAGGCCTTGATCGGCAAGTCGTTAGGCGTGAGATTGGCGAGCGTTCCCAGCACCTCGATCGCAAAGTCGTGGTTGTCCGTGCTCAGCAGCAGTTCGACCATAGGCACAACAAAAGGCGCCCACATGCCGCGGTACTTGTACAGCTTGTCGCTCACGAGATCCTCCTGCAGCGTATATGTCCACAACGAGATGTTTCGAAGCACTTTCATGAGCAGCGTGTCGCGGGTGCGGAACACGCGGGTCGTGAGTGCTTCCAAGCCGCGGTTCTGGCACATCATCTCGGCGTTTCGAGAGTTGTGGCTCAGGTTCACAGCAAGTGCCGCGAGTTCCTTTGCTACGATGTTCTGGGGGAAATTAATCTGTGTGGAGGCAGAAGTGTGAGGGGAAACTACTGCGGACAGGCGAGGAAAAGCGAGCGCTGTGGACTCACCACAAGCTGCATGACGATCGGGATGGCTTCGGTATACGTGAACATGGATTTGCAGCGGTCGTCCATACTCAAGTGGTACAAAATGCGCAGGGCGAGCGCGCGGAATGGCGGCTTCTTCAGCAGCTCTACGAGCTTGGGGATCAAGCTGTTCTTGACGAGGACTTCGCGGAGCGCCGGATCGAACGACAAGTTGAAGAGAAGCTTGAGCGCCATCTATGAACCGCATTCAAGTCTGACGTGAGACACTTGCGACGCGTTGATACTTGGGTCTCACTCACCTGGATCGTCTTGTCATGCGTGCACCGCACGTATCGAATGAGCTTCTCAACAACTGCCAGTTCGATCATCGCGTCCTTGTTCTCCTCAAAAATGCTGAGCTTCTTTAAGAACGAGATCGTAAGAATCACGAGGTCGGGGTCCACGCGGTCCAGCATCTTCAAAGCATCATCATCACCACCACCACCGCGACCAAAATTCGTCAGTCTTCCTCCTATCAAGCAAGACCTACAACCCCGCACCTTGGCGAGGAACGCGACGATCTTGCGCTTGACCATCTTGCGCTCCGTGTGGATATCCTCGGCGAGGTTGAGCAGCACGCTGAAGCACACGTACAGCAGTTGGTCCTGCTTCTTCATGCGCTTCTTGTTGCGCTTCTTCTCGCGCTCGAGCTTCTCGCGCTCTTCGTCCGTGCGGCACTTCGTGGTCTCGAGACTCTTCTCTTCCTCCAGGCGCAGCTCGTGGCGTTTGATCTCAAACTCGACGATCTTGAGCGTGATGGCGCCGATGCGATAGTTCGCCAGCACCGGGTGGAGCTGCAGGAAGTTGGAGAAGCACCAAAAGATGCGCATCATCGTTAGCGAGAAGTCGTAGTTCTTCTTGTAGTCGTCGTTAAGGACCCGCGAGAGCAGCGACTAGAAGCACACACGCACTCATAGGGTCAGTCAGAGGGGTCGGGACGTGGGCAAGAAGAGCGCGCCGTGGTCGGTCTCACCATCAGCGATTCGTTCTGGATGAGCGCTTCGATATTGCCGGCGTACTCAGCGAGCTGCAGGATCATCTTGGCGCCGTCCAGCTTGGACTCGACGTCCTCGTCGTAGAGCTTCTCCATGTACGAGTCGAGGTCGTCGGCACGAGCCGCAATCTTGCGGGTCTTGGAGGTCTTGACGTCACTTCCAGACCCACCATTGGCACTACTGCTACTGCTACGAGACGCTGATCGGGAGCTGCTCATGGTGGTCGTCAGGCACGCGGCGAGTGCGGTGATGGAGATGAAAGAACAACGTGCTGGAGCTGCATGCACGAGAGGATCCGTTGGGACGCGAAACGACGCGAGCGTGGTCTCAGATGGCCGACTCCGTCTCAGACAATCTGAGTCGAAACCAGTGGTGCTGATTGGCTCTTCGGGCGAGTGGATCATCATCAATCCGCGCAGCAATACCAGCGTGGTGAAGATGGCAGGCGGCAAGGCGAAGGTGGCGACGGGCAAGCGCGCAGACGCAGCGGACGCTGTGGCTGCGAAGACCCCAGCGAAGAGCGTCTCAAAGAAGGCGCCGCGCGAAGAATCGGAGGAATCGGCCGGCAGTGACGAGCAGGAGGACGATGGAGAGGAAGACGATGACGAGGAAGATGACGATGACGCCGAGCCGCTGCAGCTCGATATCGACAACTTCGGGCGTCCGCACGGCGTCCAGGGATCGCTGGACTACAGCTTCCGCTCGCTGCACGACGCGCTGAAAATCCCGGACGACAAGAGCTACGTGCAGCTGGTGAATGACTGCGAGACAGCGTTCACTGCACGTGAGATCGAGAACGCCGAGTACAGCACGGGCACGACGTTCTTCCTCCCAGCGACGATGGAGCCGCGCTGCCTGCTGGAGCGCATGGCGCGCGACGTCTTTGACTTCCACACGCGCGATGTGAAGGAGTTCGACAAGACCAAGTCGGGTGCGGAGTGGTGGACGCTCGTGCTGGATGCAGGCGAGACGGTGGACGACGTCGCATTCCACTGGGACCGCGACTACGGACTGGAAGACCAGTACCGTGTGAACTTGCACCCTCACGTGGGTACAGTCACGTACTTGAGCGACATTGGCGGCCCGACTGTTGTGCTGGAGAAGATCAGCCCCGTCCAGACCGGGAGCGAGGAGTGCGGTGCCGGCGAGATCAGCGTGGGCTACGTGTCGCGTCCAGTCATGGGCAAGCACATCAGCTTCGATGGTCGCCTGCTGCATGGTGCCCCCGGCGACTTGGCGAAGGTGTTTGCCGATGCGAAGCCGAAGGATGAGAAGGCGTCGTCTGGCGACAAGCGGAAGCGGGACGCGTCGGCGATCCAGAACGGACGCCGCGTTACGTTCCTCGTGAATGTGTGGCTCAACCACAAGCCGATCGACAGTGATCCGTTCCCTGAGGAGAACTTGTCCAAGCTGGAGTGTTCTGTGAAGGACAAGACGCACTTTGAGTTGAAGGAGGCTGAAGAATGCCAGTGCTGCGAGGACCGAGTCCGTGTGGTCGACTCGGACGCCGCGATCAAGGCCCATGGTGAGGACGCCATCAAGACTCTGGACCTGTCGTTTGTGGAGGCCAACCACAAGATGACGCTCCTGCTACCGGTGCCCGTGAAGGCGCTGCAGGAAGAAGTGCGCAAGACGCCGCAGGCCTCGAGCTTTGAAGTGGTGTTCCCGACGGCTAACAAGGCGCAGCTCGTCGCGGGCGAAGAGGTGGATGAAGACGAAGACGGAGACGATGACGACAGTGAAGAAGACGATGACGAAGAGGGCGATGATGATGACGACGATGATGCGGAAGAAGAGGACGAAGAGGAAGACGACGAGTAAATGCCTAACTCAATTCTGCCGTGGATTCTCACACGTCGCACATTTTCCATCTCAGATCTGATGAAACCCCTACTTTGATGGGCATCTCTGCCAGCATCAGATCTGATCGTAGCTTTTCGCGCCAGGGTGCTGTTGACGTTGCGTCACTTGGCGCGGTAAGCAGTCCGCACGTGACCCCGAACGAAAGGCGGACGCGCACAGCAGGTACGCCACGCTCTCTGCGGCTGCATGGCGGCGGCTGCCGAGAGAGCTCTTTCGATGGCTATTGGATTGGAAGGCTCACTTTGCATTCGCCCTTGAGCAGCACAGGAAGAAGCACTCGCCATGGCCCCACCGACGTCGTTCACCATCACCACCAGCGACGCAGCGCTGTCGGCTCTCGTGCAGCGGACCGCCGAGTTCGTCAAGGGCGAGCTGCAGAGCAACGACGCGTCCCACGACTGGCGCCACATCGAGCGCGTGTGGACGCTCGCGCGCACGCTCGCCAAGGAGGAGGTGCGTGATGGCCGTCGATCTCCCACGCGTGTCTACCGGCTGTGAACTTGCGAACTCACGTGGACGTTGTGGATTTGGAATGACAGAACGTAAGCGATGAGTCGCTAGAGATCGTGGACCTGGCGGCGCTGCTGCACGACATCGACGACTGGAAGTACCAGACGGGCGATGTCGTGACCAAGCGCGCAAAGGCGTTTCTTCGCTCGCAGAACGTGCCGGACGCCAAGATCGCGAGCGTGATGGACATCATCGACCACATGGGCTTCAAGGAGGAGCTGGGCGCGCAGGGCGGTCGGGAAGTGAGTGTCGAGTTTGGTTGTGTGCAGGACGCCGATCGTCTGGACGCCATCGGCGCCATTGGCATTGCGCGATGCTTCACGTACGGCGGCCACAAAAAGCGTGCGCTGTACGACCCAGAGGTTCCGCTCACGGAGGAAGTCAGCAAGGAGCAGTACATGGAGAAGAGTCGTGAGGCACCGACGATCAACCACTTTTACGAGAAGCTGTTCAAGCTGCGTGGTATGATGAAGACGAACGCGGGCAAGCGCATCGCAGAGGAGCGCCACGCCTTCATGGAGCAGTTTGTCACGCAGTTCTTCAAGGAGATCGAAGGTCGTGGCTAGAGATCACCGCATAAATGTACACACAATAGAAACACAACACTGCTACATGCGATTGTAACCTATGGTACCGTTTACTCGCTACAGGAGGCCGTATTGGAAGCAGAGCTGGCGCTCGAATGGTATGGACGCGAAGCCGAAGATCCGCTCGACGACGCCTCGGTCGAGCTTCTGCAACGCAGCCGCAGAAACAGTAACAGTAGCAGTACGAGATCTCTTTCCCTCTCCAGTGGTCATGTGACCACAGACGCTGAGAAAGGCGGCACGTTGGCGTACTGGCAGTGGGCCGTGGCCATGAGTGAGCTCCTGGACTGTGGTTGCACCGTTGCTCTCAGTGATCATCTTGTCGATTGCATTCATGGTCTGCGTGGGCTGCCTGGAGCCTACGTTGTCGACGGTGCCTGGGTTGCTGATGCAATGGAGGTAGCGGAGACCGTGGTGTCTCGTAAGGAGCGTCCGCAATGCGACGTTGTTGTCACTTTCCTGGCTATAAAGACAGAGGCGAAGCGTGTGCAGCCCCCGCAGCACCGTCTCCAGCGAATGCTGCGACGGCCCTCGGTACACCGGCCGTTCCCACCCCGTCGTCAGTTCCATTTGCTCGAGTCGTGGTAAGCATGCGTGCTCCTCTGGCGTCAGTATGCAGTCGTCGCTCCACAGCGCACCATCGTGGGCCACATTCAGCGACGTAAGCTTTGGACAGCAACTGAGCACACGCAGCAGCATCTGCGACTTCATGAACCCGCAAAACGATGCGTCCAAGAGCGTGAGGTTGGGACCGAGCAACGAAAGCACACGAAGAAACGAGTCGTTTGCCGGCTGCGTGAAACTGTAGCCCATGACAACCAACTGACTCAGCGCTGCGAATTTCCTCGCTGGACGAGCCACCACCGTCGTGATCGCGTGCTTGTTGATCCACCCGAGACCGAGGCCAGCCACCACGACGCACACGAGCTGTGGCATCGCAGATAGATCACACGACGTGACGCAGATATCAACTGTCGTGTGAGCAGGTAGAGACGTGAGCACTGGGGTCGATGTCGATGTTAGAGCGTCCGGCTTGGCAAAGACAGGAGTGTCCCGACCGAGCGTCGCAATATGGTAGGCTTCACTGGTCCGTGGATAGGATCCCCAGTCACCTGGCAGCGCCGCCAGGAGGTTGTTGCCTAGTGCCATGCGAGTGAAGTTGTCGACCTTAGTGTCTCCGATGTCTCCGATGGAGAGCTTGAGTCGCTTCCACGTGGAGGTCTCAGCATCAGGATGGAAGACGGCGTAGCCCAGCCATGCCCAGTCATAGTCAGTCAAGTCCCAATTGGCCTCAACAAGCCACTCGAAGCTCAGCGTGTCAACACGACGTGAGTACGGTAGCGACGATAGAAGCGCACGGATCTCCTTGTCCTCGAACCGTGCGCGAACGACGCTCAGCTGGGACGTGAGGGGAGAGACACGAGGCTCCCCACACGTACTCGTGAGACCAAATATGGTCTGCAGCTCACGGTGGTGTTTGGTGTTATCTCCTAACAGCTCCAATATCACCGTCGGAATGGAGACGCGAGGGTGATCGAGTAACGTCCCCAGAGCGTCCGACGACGCGGACGCCTCTGTCCAGTCCCATTTCTCCACCACGAGTTTGTCGAACACGACACTGGGTCCAGAAGTCTCCACGACATGCTCAATGGCAATAGCTAGCTGCGAAGCGATCTGTCGGCCTTGTGCTTGAACAGCCACGACCAGAGGCGACGAGGGTTTGCCACTCAGCAGCGCTGACTGCAACTGTGTCCAGTGTTGTGGACGCACTCGGTCCATCTCCGTCTCCTTCTCTGGGCCCACCTCCCACGCACAGAAGGCTCGAATGACGCCCTCGGCGTCCCCAATTGACTCGCAATCCACCGCCAGCAACACACGCGGAAACGTGCGTCCAGCAGCATCGCAGTCGAAGAAGCTGAACGAGTGGGGCGAGCGCAAGGAGCGCTTCTCGGACGGATGGTACGCGCGGAAGACGCGTCGCCAGAAGGATGGGTTCTCGCGTGCGCTATAGCCCGGACAGCGAGTCAACAGATCCCACGCGGTACACGCAGCACGTGCCAACGCGGCGAATCGCTGGAGCTGCGTTGGTAGGGTCCAGTGGTCGCGTGCTGTGAGGTCGATGCGGATCCACTCGTAGCTCTTGGCGATCTCGAAAGAGCGTTCGTCCGTGGGGTCGAGTGCCAGCTGCACGCGGTCGCGGAGCTCAAGCGCCCACGCAGTGGCCACCGCCCACGCGACGCTCTTCAGCATGGCACCGATGGTGTTGGTGGTGGAGGAGGAGAAAGGCAAACCAGCCAGCGATGTGAGCTGCTGAGTTGAGGGGGTGAGAAAGGACCTTCATTCGCGACCTCGAAGTGTAGCCATGTTGGAATAAAGCCGAAGATCCGCTCGGTGGTGTGTCATTCGTGCAGTGCGATCTCTTGCTTCTGGGCAGAGGCACTGAGAATGGCGGCTCGTAAATGGAGAGACAGTGGCTCCTACAGCATGCGCTTTCGCGTGGACGAGACCTGTTGACGCACTCGTCACAGCATTGTTCTAGCAGCTCGAGCTGGAAGCTCGCACCTAAGGCACCCAATAGTAATACGACACTCATGCATGCCATTTTAACGCATATTGCGGTTTACATTCATCGAGAGAGGGGGAGCTTACTATCCTGGTGGCCAGCCGAGCGTGCGGCCGCCCAGGACGTGGAGGTGCAGGTGGAACACCGACTGGCAGCCGTCCTTGCCGTCGTTCACCACGACGCGGAAGCCGTTGTCCAGCTTCTGCTGTGCAGCGACTTCCTGAGCAACGAAAAGCAAGTGGCCGAGCACCGCCTTGTGGTGCGGCGACGCCTTCGAGAGCTGCGTGAGTCCGTCCCGATGCTTGGGGATGACGAGAAAGTGCACTGGTGCCTGCGGGTTCACGTCGTGGAACGCGAGACACTGGTCGTCTTCGTAGATGATTTTGGCTGGGATGGAGCGGTCGATGATCTTGTCGAAGATTGTCGGCGCACCGTCGTCGCGGCGTCCTGCGGCTGCGGCGGCGTCGGCCTTGGCGCGCTCGTCACTGCCGGCGGACGTGGACATAGAGACGCGATGAGTGGTGACGGGAGTCTGAGAGACGGGAGCCGAACGGATGAACGAGGAGGACGCCAGGGAGGAAAACGAGGGCGTTGCGGTGGTAACGGATGCGGCAGCGAGGTGCGAGCGCAGGCGATGGAGGCGACGCAGCATCGAGCAGCTCCGCTTGAAGAACGGTTCCGAAAATGGAAGGTGTCTGGATCCGCGAATCTCGTGTTCCGACGACCTTCAGACGACATTCGAGTATGCATTGATAGAGGTGTCAAGATATATAGGGTTTGTGTGGGGTATGTGATAAAGCGGGTAGATGGTGTGTTGATTCGTCGACTGTATCCAGCCATAGGATTGTTCCGGTTGTGTCTCACATGGTTGCGCCATGGTGACGCGGCAGGCGTGGCAGAGGCGACGATGATGGACGACTGTGAGGACAGCGGCGCTCGCACGCGTGGGCGGTCGACGCGGATGGTGGTAAACCACAGACGCAGAGGCAGTGGGTCAGTTATTGGCTGGGAGGGTGTGCTGGAATGGCAAGTGTGAGTGGTCGGCGTGTGAATGGGCGACGCGAAAGCGGAACTCGGCACGAGGCGAGGAGCTTCCACCACGCCACTTCAACGTTGCAGATCCCAATAACCTCCAAAAACGCATACCAAGTGATCCACTATACTGGCACTCACTCGCCACCCCACCTTGATTTGCAACTCCTGCTTGCTATTCGACCAGCACAATTTCACAGACAACCTGTATGAGAGGTATCTTCATCCCTTCCTCAATTAGGGTTATCGTACTGATCGCGCATCCCTGCTGGTGGTCGTGGGTGTTTGGGTGGTCACGCTGCCCCACAGACCATCACTCCTGCTCGCCGCCATTGCCTTCCGGTCGTGTGTGGAGCGCAATCGCCATTGCCAAGTGCGACGAGATCCCCACATCCGCAGATCCGCAGCTCCGCAGATCCGCACGATGAGCAGCGCCACGGACGCCACGGACGCCACGCCACAGCAGCAGCAGGAGATGCTGGAGCAGCAGCAGCAGCTGGAGGACGCCGCCTTCAGCGTGCTCGTGCAGCCGCCGGCCGCCGACGCCGCGCCCATCCGCCTGGATGGCGTGAGCGCCGCCGACACGGTGCTGTCGCTGCGCCAGCTCCTGGCCGAGTACCCGGCGCTGGCCTGCTACACGTGTTTCCATCTGGAGGCGCAGGACGCGCAGACGCAGCTGTGGGTCGCGCTCAACGACTTTGTCGAGCTCGGCGACTACGAGGCCGTGGTCGACGGCGCCACGTTGCGCATGGTGCTGGAGAAGTACGACGCGCGCAAAGTGCGCGGCCACGTGCGTCGCTTCCGCGACGTGCTGCTGAACCCGCCGATCCCACAGACTGCGGAGAACGAGGCTGCCGTCGCGCTGGAGGCCAGCACCGCCGAGGCGAACGGCAAGGCCGAGGAGGAGCCTTTGGACGAGAAGAGCCAGAAGGAAGCCACGGAGAAGCAGCTCAAGCGTCTGCGTGAGATTCACGAGAAGCTGGAGGGCGTCAAGGTGCCCGTGGTGGCGGAGCTGGGCGAGTTTTACGCGATGCCAGTGACGTCGACCCCTGCCAAGAGCGAGTCGTCCAACGACAACAAGGACAACAAGCAGACGTCGAAGAAGAACCAAAAGAACCAGAAGAACCAGAAGGGCAAGAAGCAGAGCGGCGCCAAGTCGCCTACGTCCAGCACCGCGACTGAGGCGAGCGGTGACGACAACAGCGACGCGGAGCTCTCGCTGGAGACCGCCAAGCTGCCGCAGTGCGTGAAGAGCATCGTGTTCTCGGGCTACAACCCACCGCCTGGCCCACGCAAGCTCGCGGGCGACTTGCTGTACTTGGAGGTCGCGACGGAGGACAACACCGTGTACTACGTGACCGCGCATGTGAACGGTTTCTTTGTGAACCGCTCGACTGCTACCAAGTTCGACCCGCAGCCTCGCGCAGACGCGACGACTGAGCACTTGCTCCTCGACGTGCTGCTCAAGGCGTCCAGCAAGTTCTCGAGCTCCTACAGCACGCTGCTGAGCAAGGCGGCTAAGCTTGCCAAGCAGGGCCCCGTGTCTATCGAGTGGATGGTCGCTGCCGGCAACCAGATCGGCGGCAAGCTGCCGTGGAACACGCCAGTCGTGGCCGGCAAGCACGAGTACAACTTGAACCGTGCCGAGGACGAGCTGTGCGCGTCTTTCGGCATGGATGAGCGTGGCGTGCTGCGCGACTGGAACGAGGAGTACCAGTGCTGCCGTGAACTGCCAGTAGATACGCTCAAGGACCAGATCGTGCGCAGCCGCGTGATGTACAAGATCGTGAACGAGTTCGTGGACGCGGCGACGCAGGGCGCCGTGGCGATTGTCGAGGGCCACATCCCTCCGATCAACCCGATGGACGACGCGAGTGCGCACGTGTACGTGTTCAACAACATCTTCTTCTCGCTCTCGGTCGACGGCAAGGCGGCTGCCAAGGACATCACGGGCGAAGAGGCCGCGTTCTCGTCGGCTAACCGTGACCTTCAGGGTGTCAAGGCCTTCAACGATGCCGACGTGCACGGCCTCCACACGCTCGCGACCGCCGTGGTCGACTACCTGGGCGTGCGTGTGATCGCTCAGAGCGTGATCCCGGGTATTCTCCAGGGCGAGGCGGCGTCCAAGCTCGTGTACGGCTCGGTGGACGGTGGAAAGACCATCGCCTCGAACGAGAAGATGCACGTGCTGATGCAGCAGGCGGCCGAGAAGCTCCACATTGCGGAGCGCAGCATCCAGCCACTCGGCAAGGACGAAGCTGAAGAAGAGGCGGAGGCTGAAGCCGCCGCCGCTGGTGTCAGCAGTGGCGAGGCCACGTCTGCTGTGGTAAAGCTGTGCGGTCCAGTCGAGGCCAAGGGCATCCTGGGCGCCGATGGTCGCATGTACGTGCTGGACTTGGTGCGTATTACTCCAAAGGACTCGACGTACTACGTCGACAAGACGGTCAAGCCAGAACAAGACGAAGAGATCGCCAACGGCTTGAACTTTGACCGTAAGGACGAAGGCTACGTAGCCTTGCTGCGTCCAGAGCTTGTTAAGCTTTACTCGCTCTGGAAGCAGAACCAGATCCGCAAGGCTGCGCGCGAAGAGAAGGCCAAGGCCAAGGCTGCGCTTGCTGCTGATGCGAAGAAGGAGGAGAAGGAGACCGAAGAGGCCGAGAAGAAGCCTGAGGCCGAGGAGGCCAAGGAGCCTGAGGAGGCCGAGGAGGCCGAGGAGCCAGTCGCGCCGGTGTTGCTGAACCCGAACGTGTTCATGAAGTACGCTGCTTCGACTGACGCGGATGAGGCCAAGGCCGACGAAGACGCCGCTCGTGACGCCGCGGACTACCTGCAGAAGGTCGTGATCCCTGCCTTCGTGTCGGACATTCGTCGCGGTGCGATCTCGCCTGCCGACGGCCACGCGCTGACCGAGCTCATGCACTCGTGCGGTATCAATATGCGCTACCTGGGCCGATTGGCGTCGCTGGTTAAGAAGCTCGAGGCGTTCGGCGGCATTTCCAAGTACATCCTGGAGCTGCTCGAAGTCGAGATGATCGCGCGTGTGACCAAGCACCTCGTCGCTGACGTGCTGAACAAGGACGACGCCGTGCGTGCGGCGCCAGGCAACGCGCTCGTGCAGCTGCTGAACGCTCTGTTCGGTGGCTGGGAGGAGGAGTCCGCGATCGAGGAGATCGCGGCGGCCGCCGTGGCCAAGACTGCGGGCTTGAGCGACACCAACCCCAACAAGAAGACGGCCAAGAAGAACAAGAAGAAGACGGCGGTCAAGAAGGCGGCTGCGAGCTCCACCAACGGTTCGAGTAACGCGCTCGATAGCGAGGCGGTTTGGCAGCGCGTGACCACCGAGGTGCAGCAGCGCTTCGGCTACACGCTGGCTCTGTGGCGCCCATTCGCGGATGCTGTGGAGGCTGAGACCGACGACGAGGACGCCGACAGCACCACGGGCAAGTTCAAGCGCGTCCACAAGACCGTGCTGCTGCGTCGTCTGTGCCAGCGTCTCGGCCTGCGCGTGGCGAGCAAGACCTATGATTTCGCCTCGGTCTCGCCATTCTCCTTGGATGACATCACGGGTGTCGTGCCTGTGGTCAAGCACTCGCTGCCAGCGCACCCACTGAGTCACGCCAAGCAGTTGCTCGAGCGTGGACGTCTGCACCTGAGCGGTGGCGCCCTTGCCACGGCCTACGAGTTCCTCCAGGAGGCCTCGACGCTGCTTTTCCAGGTTGTGGGCGGTGCCCACGAAGACGCAGCGCTGTGCAGCTCGTCGCTGGCGACTGTGCTGTACCACGCGGGCGACGTCACCGGCGCCATCGCGCAGCAGCAGCGAGCACTCGCTCTGTACACGCAGCTCCAGGGCCTCGACTACCACGACACGGCGTTTGCGCACGCCAACCTCGCTCTGTTCCTGCACACCAACTCGCAGACGGACCTGGCCGTGACGCACCTGCGTCGCGCCATCTACCTGCTGGAGTTGTGTGCTGGCCCTCACTTCCCGGAGGTGTCGACGCTGTACCTGCGCATGGGCTCCATGTGCCAAGACGTTGGCCAGGTCACGCTGGCACTGCTGTGCTACCGCGAGTCGCTGCAGCGTGGCGAGTTCGACCGCCTGCAGGCTGCCAACACGCTCCACCAAATGGCGCTTGCCTGTGCGCTGGTGGGCGGCTTCCGTGACGCTCTGACCTACGAGAAGCGAGTGTTCTCGCTGCTGCAGGAGGCCTTTGGCAACGACGACCCACGCGTTCAGGACTCGGCCAAGTTCATGGCGCGCTTCACGGAGCGGGCTGTCGAAGGTGCAAAGGGCCGACAAGAGGTGGACGCGGCGGCACAGGCCGACGCCATCGCGCAGGAGCTGATCAAGGAGTTCGCCATTAAGGAGGAGTCCACGGGCGGTAAGAAGAAGAAGAAGAGCGGCAACAAGAAGCACTAAGCGCGAGTGTACGCTGTCGCTCGCTGTGCGAGCAGAGGAGAAAATGCAGGAAACAAAAACGAAAGTGTTGTAGACAGGTTGATAGTGGTCGCATCAGTCTGTAATAGATCAGGTTCCAACTTCACCACCACGGACCAAAGGCTCGAGCGGGTGCTGTTTGCGCCACTCGGCGATACACTTGCGCAGCTTCTTGGTGAGTTGGGCGATCTCCTCTCGGGTCATGCCGACCGCACACGCGAACGTGAGGTACGGCTCAGGGTAGTCGTCGTAGTGTGCACCGTACGACTTGAAGGCCAACCCGCCGATGGTTTTCGTGTCTAGACACGACACCACGCGCGTACCCGAGACTCCGCGGGAGAAGAGCATCGCGCCGAAGAACGTGAGCTGCTTGGCGCGAGTAGCAGCGTCTGATGTAGCCGCCGATGCAAATGTGGACAGTGTCATGGCGAACGAGATCTCGTTCTGGGGCGAGTCGATGATGCGCTCCCCGCACTCACTTGCGACTTGTGCGAGCTCCTGACGAAGGTACTGGACGAGTTCCTTTCTCTCCTTAAGTAAGGCGCGGTAGCCGTTTCGACCCATTTGGAGCATCGTGATGAAGAAGTCGACAGTGGGCGAGTTGCTGGCTCTGCCCGGGTACACTTGCGAGACCTTGGCAACGATCTCCTCACTCGCGGAGCTCACGATCGCGCCACCAACGGGCATGAGGAAGTTCTTGTCGAGGCTCTGGACGACAGCGTCGACACGACCCACACGGGTGGCTTCGTTCACTACGTGCATGCACTTGGACGATTGCACACCGTACGCGTTGTTCACCACGTGGGCGACACCATGGTCACGACAGAGCGTAGCGACTTCCACCAGACGATCGAAACCGCGCGGCGCGAAGCAGCTCGTCGTCGTCATCACAGCCAGCACCTGGTCTGCTCCGTGCTCCTCCAGAAGTCTCTGGACCGCAGCTACGTCCGTACGTAGCTGACCGCTGGGCTCGAGCACGTTCTCCACGACCAGCGGCGTGAGTCCAGCGGATTGAATTGACTTCAGACATGACTTCTGGTCGATCCGCGGCCAGATCACGTACCTGGCCGTCGGCTTGGACGACTTCAACGACAACAGCACAAGCGATAGCGACATGCCTGTTGCAACAGGTAACACGATGGCAGCGTTGGTCAGCCGCAGTCCGCAGTCTCGCAGGATGTCCCGCGCCAGCGCGTTGCTGAGCTGGACGAGCAGCGAGGACCCGGCGGCTTTGGGTTGCACAGCGGCCACGTCACCCGATCGGCCGACGCCGTGGCACAGGAAGAAGTGGCGCTTGGCCACAAGGCTCGAGAAGACGCGTGCCTCTCGCTCGCCGGCACCGATGTTGGTGCGGAAGTTGTTGCTGTCCATGGCCGCGAGCTGTTGCAGCAGCAGCTCAATGGAGAGCTCGTCCCATCCGTCGTCCGGCACGCGGCGCTGCGAGAGCAGCGTGGTCATCAGTGCCTCGCGATTGCGCAGTGCATCCATGCCCTGCTGGATGTACGTTGTGGGCACGAGCGCCGCTGCGAGCTGCGCATTGCGGTCGTTCATTGCTCGGATACAGCGATTGATTCATGGATCTGTTGACAGGGAAGAGCTCATTTGACGTTTAGTGTTGCATGGGGTACTATTCAAAGTGACTCTTATCCCAGTAGAATCTCTCCTACTCCATGAGGAAGATGCGACTGGCGATGTCGCTGACCAGCCAGTCGATGCCGTCCATGAGACCGTCGCCTGTGAACGCACTGCACGACAAGATGCTCCAGTGGCGCGTGGAGAACTGCTCTGACCGCAAGTCCAATGCGTCGGCGATCTCTGAGGCCGACAGCGCACCGGGCAGGTCTTGCTTGTTGGCGAAGATGAGCAGCGTAGCTCCCGCCAGTTTCTACGGGGAGGATGCACGGCGGTGAGATACCAATCCAGGCGAGACAGAGCGCAGCTATGAGATAGGTGGTGGTGACGCCAGTACCTCTTGTGCGAGCAGCTTCTTGAGCTCCTGGCGACAGTCTTCTAACCGCCGTCGATCGGCACTGTCCACGACCCACACGAGGCCGTCCGTCTGTGGATCATAGCGTCAACAGAACACCATCAGCACAACAATACGCCTCGCAGATCACCGTAGCTAGTGTCCACTGACCTGCTCGAAGTAGTTTCGCCAGTACGATCGGATGGTCTGCTGCCCGCCGACGTCCCACACGTTGAGCTTGAACCTGCACGCCACCAACAACCACCTTCAGAACGCTGCAAACAGCCACATCTCCATCTCCTGATCGACCCACTCCTTGAACTCGAGCGTCTGGATGTCAAAACCGAGCGTGGGCGAGATCTCCGTGATGTCTTCGCCCATAAACTTCTTCAGGATCGTGGTCTTGCCGGCATTGTCAAGCCCCCTACACGCCGCAACCAGCGCTTCATCAGCGCCCAGCCACGCCCTCACCACCTCTAGCTATCCATCCGACACGCACAGCATGAGCACGCGCAGCTCCTTCTCCTTCTCCTTGACTTTCTTGAGGATGCTCAGCAGTCCCATTCTCGCTGCTCTTTCCGCTTGCGTAGCTTCACGACTCGAGAGATCAAATCAAAAGCTCGTGTTGGCGTCTGATGCACTCTGACCCGCCCTCTGAGTCTGTCTGATCCTCGTGACGTTTCGCGTTGGTGTTGAAGACACTTGGGCGGCAGGCCAGTCAGCCAGCGCGACTGCGGAGACCGTCGCACCATCATGACGAAGAACACGCCGGAGAAGCGGCTCTCCATCGCCAGTAGCGGCGCGCGTGGCCAAGGGTTTAGTGCCAGCGGCGGCATGGCGGCGGCTGTGGCGAACGAGCGACGCGCGAGCGCCAACCAGGAACAAGCAGCCGCGCCAAAGCCACAGCTCCGCAGTCGGCTGCAGCAGCGTCGCACAGCGCTGGAGCAGCTTCTCGACATTGAGTTGGACGGCGACAGACCGATTGGCCGCCGTGGAGAGCAGGATAACCAGGAACACGCAGTAGAAGAAGACCCGGCGCTGCAAAACGTGTCGCTGGAGCTCTTGGTGGGGATGGAGTAAGCGTCCTTTCTCAGACGAAAAGAGTGCTCACATGATTTGTGTGGTTTGTAGGCCCTTCTCAGTCCCCACGGCACGACGCAGCAGTGGGAAGAGGACGATTATCTCGATGAAGACCTTGCTCCTGAGGAGCCGGAGAGTGGAGCCACTGATAAGAAACCATCGCAGCTGCCAAGGCCGATGGGTACGTTCTAGCGACAGCACCTAGCTCGTTTCAATGCGCTGACAACAATGTTGGCGGATGAATAGAAATGAAAAGCCACGGCTATGAAGTGCCTGATGTGACCTCCCCGACAGAGATCACTGCGCCGTTTGCACCGTCGCCCATCCATTCAGCTGACGGCGACGAGTTCGACATGGCGTCCCCCCTTGCACTCCCCGATGACCCTCAACATCAAGAACAATGGGGCCCTTCCATACGTATCGACTATGAAGAAGGGCAGGCAGACACACCAACGAAAGAAGTCGGGCCTTCGTCAATCAAGAAAGAGAGCTCCTCACGGACGAGCCCGTCGACCTTTCCACGGCGGACGGTGCGTACCAGCCACTCGCCGCAGCAACAAGCACGAACGCCCAGCAGAAGCACCCTCCATGGGAATGGACCTGAGGCCAAGTCGAAGATCCGGCATGGGGGCATCTACTCGTTACTGCTGAAGAACAAACCACCCGAGCACGAACCCATTCTAGTGGACGAGAAGCGCAGTCCACAAGGCCCAGAAGGTACGTGCTGCGAAACCACAGAGCTTCAGCGTTATACTGATCGATCCATTGACTTGGTTTGCAGTGTCGCCGATGCCCCATTCAGTGAGCAAGGTGAGCTGTTGGTTTGCGAGAAGGTCTTCTGGAGCAGTGTACCCATGTTGACTGAGTTGGGTGGTGTTGTAGAAATCGCCTCCACCCTCTTTTGGCAAAGCACAACACGGTGGAATCTATGGCATGCTGCGCCGCAACTCCAAGAACGCCGACTAGCAGCCCCCGTATCTACCTTTATTTGAAAATGGCCACACTATACTGACGTGTTTTGTTTCACCGTGAGACCGATTTTGACCCTGATGAAACCGCGTAAATTACACACCCACAATTGTTTTCTTTCGCCCTCACCATCATTCCGCCCGTCGAGTGTGTGACACAATCCGCCCAACGAGGAGCTACGGAACGAGCCGAAGAAAAGCCACGAAGGAGGCGGAGGACGGAAGCGCCACCAACTCATACGCACGCGCACGACGGAGCGAAGCAGAGAGAGAGTTGATCGGCGAGGATGAATCGGATATTCGGAAAGAAGAAGCCTGAGCTGCCGGCCGTGAACATCGGCGATGTGAACGCCAAGGTGGACGGCCGCGTGACGGACCTCGACATGAAGGTGCGTCGCCACGGAGCGCACAACGATGCGCTTCCTGCAGCTACTGACTGTGGGTGGCCGGTGCGCTGTTCAGATCAATAAACTGGATGAGGAGCTGCGCAAGTACCGGGTTCAGGTGAGTATTGGATGCAGATTCGTGCGCGTGGGATGCGTTCGTGAGGTCTGAGACTTCACGAATGGACGAGTAGATGTCCAAGACCAAAGGGCCTGCGCTGAACGGAATCAAGCAGCGCGCGATGCAGACGCTGAAGCGCAAGAAGATGTATGAGGCGCAGCGCGACAACCTCTCGGCGCAGTCGTTCAACTTGGAGCAGGTGCGTCGTGTGAGGAGCACTGGTCGCCGTAAGGGATTGCTGAGCGAATACTCGCTTTGGAGCACAGGCGACGTTTGCGATCGAGTCTTCGCGCGACACTATCTCTACAGTGTCGGCCATGAAGACTGCGGCGGCACAGCTCAAGGTGGAGACGAAGAAGATCGACCTCAACGAGCTAGAGGTACGTCTGCAGTGCCATCCGACACACGGCAAGAACACAACCTTACCACTCGTGGTGGTTACGCTCAATAGGACATGCAAGATGGTCTCGCGGACATGTACGAGGACATGAACGAGATCCAGGAGATCATGGGTCGCTCCTACGGGTACGCTCGCACATCCTCACTATTAGCTACCCTGATGAGCCAATCTGACCGGAATATTGCTGCAGCATCGGTGCCGATGTCGATGAGAGCGAGCTGGAAGCGGAGCTCGAAGGGCTGGAAGAAGAATGGGCAGAAGAGGAGGCCACGGCGTCCACCGCTGACGCCACGCCCTCGTACCTGGCACCTGCACAGCATGATCTGCCCGCCGCTCCTTCGGGTGTCCCTGAGCGAGCGCAGGCGCGCCGCACCGACGACTTCGGCCTGCCCATTGGCCTGTAACGTAGCTGCTCGCAATGCAAGCACACGCACCATGATCCTCCCGCCTCCTCCCACTCGTCCTCCGTGGTGCTGCGCTGTTCCTCTGGTGTGGTTCAGTGCATCTGTGTGTGTCTGTCTACCCACTGATTTGTTCAGGAATCAGACCCTTCACCTGAGTCCTCAAAAAGCACCCATCCGTCCGCATCCACCAATCAGATCGTACTACATCTCTTCTGCAAGGGTACGCATTTACGCAGTTCTATTACACCACCTCTACTCAACTGAGACAGATGATGCGGTATCGTTTTAGAAGGGTATCTGATCTCCAACGGTCGCATTTGGTTGGATCTTGGTTGGTGGGGAGCGCCGACGAAGCGCCGTGCGTCAGCGGCATCTCGTCCCCCCTGCGGTTCCTCTGGTTCATGGCCTCGTTGGCTCCATTCGCGTACCGTTCAGTACCTGCCCACCCACCCAGGACAGTAAGCAGCTAGACCGACACCATGGCGCGTGAGAAGAAGGAGAAGGGCGAGAAGCGCGTGAGCAAGAAGGACCAGCGCAAGGCTGCGGCCGAGGAGAAGAAGAAGGCCGAGTCGGCGGCCGCGCTCGAGGGCATGTCGGCCGCCGACCGCCTCACGGAGGAGGGCGTGATCGTGACCTTCGCGCAGAACACGCGCAACGTGCACAAGAACTTTAAGGACGTGAACGTGCTCAACTTCTCGCTGCTGTACTACGGAAAGGTGCTGCTCGAGGACACGGACATCTCGCTCAACTACGGCCGCCGCTACGCGCTGATCGGCCGCAACGGCTCGGGTAAGTCGACGTTCATGAACGTGTTGGGCGCGCGCGGCGTGCCGATCCCAGACTCGATCGATATCTACCACCTGAAGCACGAGATCGAGGCCAGCGACATGACGGCGCTGGAGGCCGTGCTCTCGGTCGACGAGGAGCGCAACAAGCTCCAGGCCGAGGCCGACGAGCTGTCGGAGCAGATGCTGGACGAGTCGCTCAGCGAGGACGCCTCGCAGAGCATCTCGGACCGCCTCACGGACATCTACGAGCGTCTGGAGGAGATGGACGCCGACACCGCCGAGCTGCGTGCTCGCTCCATTCTCTCGGGTCTGACGTTCTCGGACGAGATGATGCAGAAGAAGACGCGTGACTTCAGTGGTGGTTGGCGTATGCGTATCGCGCTGGCGCGTGCGCTGTTCATCCAGCCGACGCTGCTGTTGCTCGATGAGCCTACCAACCACTTGGACATGGAGGCCGTCGTGTGGCTTGAGGACTACCTGTCCAAGTGGAAGAAGATCCTGCTGCTCATTTCGCACTCGATGGAGTTCATGAACGAAGTGTGTACCAACATCATCGACCTCACGGGCAAGAAGCTGGAGTACTACGCTGGTAACTACGACACGTACGTCAAGACGAAGGAGGAGAAGGAGGAGAACCAGATGAAGAAGTACGCCTGGGAGCAGGAGCAGATCAAGCACATGAAGGAATACATCGCCAAGTTCGGTCACGGTAGCGCTAAGCTCGCCCGTCAGGCGCAGAGTAAGGAGAAGACGCTCGCCAAGATGGTGCGCGAGGGCCTTACGGAGAAGGTGGTGAGCGAGTCGGTCGGCGACTTCAAGTTCCCAGACCCAGAGCGTCTGCCACCGCCAGTGCTCATGTTCCAGAACGTGTCGTTCGGCTACCCTGGCCAGCCGCTGCTGTACACGGGTGTCGAGATGGGTCTGGATCTGGACTCGCGTGTCGCGCTGGTCGGTGCCAACGGTACGGGTAAGACCACGCTGCTCAAGATGATCACGGGTGACCTCGTGCCTGTGAACGGCAACGTGCGTCCGCACAGCAAGCTGCGTCTGGCGCGTTTCAGCCAGCACTTCGTGGACGTGCTGGACCTGACGCAGTGCCCTCTGGACTACTTCCGCTCGCTCTTCCCTACCAAGTCGGTGGAAGATGTGCGTTCGTACCTGGGCCGCTACGGTATCTCGGGTGAGGTGCAGACGCAGATCATGGGCCAGTTGTCGGACGGCCAGAAGTCGCGTGTGGTGTTCGCCTACATGGCGCAGCAGAACGCGCACATGCTTCTGCTGGATGAGCCGACCAACCACTTGGACATGGAGTCGATCGACGCGCTGGCACGTGCCATCAACAACTTCAAGGGCGGCATGCTGCTGGTGAGTCACGACATGCGTCTCATTTCGCAGGTTGCCAAGGAGATTTGGCTCGTGGAGAACCAGAAGATCCGCGTGTACGAGGGCGAGATCTCGGACTTCAAGATGGCGGTGCGCAAGCAGCTCAAGCTGGAACCTAAGCCAGCGGCCAACTAAGCGTCGTCGCGTTGAAAGTCTGCTGTCTGCCTGCATGCCATCCTCCCACACACACAACACACACAACACACACTTAATCTACATTTTCATCATAGACATCGTCAAGCTTTTTGGGTTAATGGAGCCTTTGAGTAAGTCGCGGCCGTCAGTCTTCGGACTGGTTGTTGCCATCGCTAGGACTAGTGCTGCTAGCAGACACAAAGCTGCGAGGATGGCTGAAGGGCGGAGCTCGTGGTGCTGAGGGGCTGCTGGGGCTTGCGGTGCTGGTGGTGGGAGCGGGTGAAGTAACTGGACGCCTCTGTGAAGACACTGGTGCCTCGTCGTCAGTCGAGTCACATTCGTCCTGGTCGTGACGACGGCGTCGCGTGGCCCCAGCAGCATCCGTCCCGGAGGAAGGGGATCCCGAGGAAGCGTCTCGGTGGGAAGACCGACGGCGTGTGGCTCCACGAGCCACTGCATGGGTCGAAGACGTCGACGACACGACGCTGGAAGCTGGTGACTGGGCAGATCCAAGAGTCGAGGCGTCCCCACTCCCTGCCACAGCCCCTACCACTCCATTCATTGCGTGTGCACTCGTCTGTGGTAGAAGTGCGGGTGGCTGCAGACTGGTGACGCTGCGCCTTCTTCGCAGTTGCTGTTGCTGACCGGCCGATCGATTCACGGCAGCGATGCGGTCGCGGTCTACGAGCACACAGCCGCAGGACGCGTCGTCGCCCAGCGCATGGTCCTTGGACGTGGAGAAGATCGTGAGCACCTTACCGCTCTTGGCCACGCCCACACCGTCGCTGTTGGCCTCGTGGGCCCGTAGAATGTAAGCGAAGCGATGCGTCTCCAGGAAATCTGAGATCGCTTTTGAGCCGAAGCACACGGCGTTGCCCCCACGCAGCACGCTCTTCCCAAAACCCGTGACTGGGTCCAGCGCGTCTTCGTGCTCCTCCTTCGCCGGGTCGCCCCACAACATATCGCTGACCATTGTGAGCTGCGGGTTCGCGTCGTAGAACTTCTTGTCCAGCACGTCCATGGGTGCAGTGACCGGCAGCTTGCGGATCGAATCCAGTTGTGACTCGTGCATGGCAGCAGCCGTGGCAAGCGGCCGAGGGATTCCGCCGTGGACACAGAAGACCGAGTCGTCGATTGTCGCGGCCAGCGGTAGGCGGTCGAACGCGTGGTTGATCTGGTGCCATACGATGTATCCTTCGTCGTGGCCGAAGCGTGTGCGGCACTGCGTGAGAAAGCAGCCGCTGCCGTAGTAGTGCTCCAGTCCATTTACAGCGCGGGTCTCGTGGTTCCCACGTAGCAGAAACACTTTGTTTGGGTGCAGGAGCTTGTGGGCGAAGAGGTACGCAACGCACTCGAGTGATGACAGTCCGCGATCGACGTAGTCGCCAAGAAAGAGGAAGGAACCGGCGGTGAGCCCGAAGCCAAGACGCCACAGGTGCGCCGAGAAGAAGTTGAGATCGGTGAGGTTGCCGTGGACGTCGCCAAACACGTACACGGGACTCGCGAGCGTCAGGCAGCGCGCCTCACTCTCGAACAGCGTGCTCACCTGAGCACTGAGCTCCACGAGATCGGCTCCGAATTGGATCGAGTGTAAATAGGGGAGTGACAAGACAGGGTTGAGAAAGGCGGCGGCCATGCGCTCCGCAACCGAGGCTGATGGCGACGTGGTGCTGAACTGCTGGAGATCTGTGAGGGCCTTGGCGGTCTTGAGACTCGAGTGGCGGCCCAGGTGGTTGGTCTGGATATCGCCTCGCTCTGTGATTGAGTGCATCCACGGCACCAAACGCGGGACAGAGCTGATGCCATTCGCTGCGAGTTTTCCCTCCGTCGGTCTGGCGGTGCTACTGCTGGACAGTTGAGCGAGTTGCTCCTTGAGGTAGGCGATCTCCTGGTCCTTCTCAGCTCGCATGGTCTGCAGCGCCTCTTTCAGCTTCTGGACTTCCACGTACGTCTGCTTGTACGGACTAGCGAGCGAGTAGTCACTGCCACTGCTCGATTCTCGTGTGGTCTTGAGGTCCACGGCCGTCAGCCGCAGACGCTCGCGGTCTGGACTCGACGACACGGACGCCACCGCCACAGAGTTGATATGGAGCGAGTCGCAGTCTCCGTCGTCATCCTGCTGTTGCTGTGAGAAGCAAGGAAGCTCGTCCGGCATGGCTGCCAGCACGACGCCGCTCATTCGCGACTGCACGGCAGTGGGGGCTGGAAATCCGCACTGCCCCCTAGCACCACTGCCATCGCTGACCACAACCTCTTCCACAGACATGTCCACACCAGCGAACTCCACGCATCTCTAGAGGCCTCGCGTGCCTGGAATTAGATAAGAGCTGCAGCAGCCAAGAGCTCGCCCGCTTTGTCCAGATCCGATCTTCAGACCCATTGCCATGGTCACCTTCAAAATAGCTCTGATGGTGAAGGGGTCACTTCAAGTTCACGATGATTGGATAAAATTGAAATAGCGGCTTCTGATTGGCCAGAAATCCAAAATAGCGAGGAGCTCCGCTCGCCTGAAAATGGAAAAACATCGAACGCGGTGGGCCAGGAAATAAGCACGACTCGGGCGTCGCCATGGATCACTCGAAGCGCCCACGAGCAGCGAGATGGCTGTGCAACGTGTGGCTGCTGGCGGCAGTAGCTGCGGTTGCGATTGCGCTGTCGGCAACATGCGCCGACGCGTTTGAGAGGCGGAAAGAGATCGACTTCGAGGCGCTGGAGAGGGCGTGGGAGGCGGACGACGCAGCGCAGGAGCTCAAGTCCGAGGCGGACGAGCAGTATGAGAGACTGGACGCAGCGTGAGTTCCAGGTGAGCCGTTTCGCTGTGTGGCTATGCTTGCTGACGCGTCTGTGGTGAGCAGATCCAGTGCAGAGGCCAAGGCGCTGGGGCCTCAGATGGTGTTCGTGACGTTGAACACCCAGGAGCCGCTCACAGACTTGGCGTCGCGATGGAAGGAGGTGCGATGTCTGTTGTACTTGTGGTTGTGAGAGTGTTGATTGGTCGATGCACTGACGTTGCGGCCTGTTAGATGCTGTGGAACGGCCGCGTGGACGCCAATATCTACGAGATCGAGGCCGGCAAGGTGCTTGTTGGGTTGCAAAAGGGCATCTTCGTGCGTGAGCTGCGCGCCTTTCTCAAGGACCAGCAAGAGGTCGTGGCCTACGAGTGGAACAGTCGAACGTACAATCGAGACGATCCGCTGGACGACACAGCAGCGGTGGACGCGTTGCCTGTGAGAACCAGCAAGAAAAAGAAGGCAAAAAAGGGAAAGAAGACCAAAGGCAACGCCAAGACCAAGAGCAAAGGAAGCAAGGCAGCACAGCACGACGAAGTCTGAAAAGAGCAGTTGATGGAAATACACGCAGCGCAGTGTGATGACTAGACTGGAACTGGAACTGGAATGGGATCGCTCACTCGTGTCTACTCGCTCTTGACCTCCTCCAGCAGCTTCGTGAGCGACGCGTTCTTCTTGACGCTCTCATGGAACGCGTGGAACTTTGGATGCGTGTCTGTGTCGCGCACCTGGCTCAAAGCTTCCACCACACGCAGGCCACTGCGAATGAGGTCCTTGGCGCGCTCCACCTCCGTGCCGACCTGGTCCTCCTTCACCTTCTTGTTGACCGTCTTCTCCAGTGGCTCGAGGATCGCATCCAACGCACCGACGATCGCTCCAGGCTTGAGAACGCAGATCTTGATCACGATCTGGTGGCACAGTGTCTGGACGTCGTCCTGGTCCTTTAGGCCGAGCTGCAGGTATGGGAAGAACGCACCAACGTCCAAGTGTTGTGGCAGCACATCCAGAAGCGTGTCAGCACACGCGTACGCGGACTTGCGGAGAGGAAGGCCATCGTCAACCTTGTGCTTAAACGGACCCAAGTCCACGGTACGCTCGAGCTTGACTTCCGTAGCCTTAAGAAGCACAGGGAAGAGCTTGTCCTTGGTGTAAGGGGCCAGGAATGACGACTGGTGGTGGGCAGTCGTGTTGAGCGCCAACAGCGCCGCACGGCGCACGCTCAGGTCCTCATCTTCCAGGACCTTCACGAAAGGCGTAATGTCGGCAAAGATTGCGGCCACAGCGGCCGTGTTGCCACTCGCGGCAGTCGCAGTGACGGCGTTCTTGATGCTGGTCACACCCGTCCATCGCGAGTGGGCTGACGAGGAAACGATCAGCTCCAACACCACTGGCACAAGCTTAGTCGAGTCGGTCACAGCGAGACGTCCGACACAAGCGGCCACCAGGTTGCGCACACCTTCTTCTTCACGATCACTGAGCATCTTGAGCACCGGAAGCACACGGTCGACATAGGCGGAAAATCCGTCATCCACGCTGGTACCATGATGCGAGATCACTTCACGAAGCGCCGTGAGGAGTAAGTACGAGTTCTCGCCCTGCTCCAGTCCCTTGACGATGGTCTCCAGGTACTCAGCCTTGTTGCCGACGCAGATGCTGCCAATCGCGTACGCTGCCGCCGACTTCACGTCTTCCACCGAAGCCTTAAAGTTCTCCAGGATCACGGGCTTGACATCCGGGTAGCCGTTGTTCGAAATGGAGATGACGCGACCAAACTCACCCAGGCAGTAGAGCGCCAAGATCTGGTTCTTCTCCGAGCTCGACTGACGGATCTCCTCCACAAACTTGGTGAACGCACCGTGGCGTTCGTCAGCAGAAGCAGCAAAACACACTGCAGCGATACAGCGAGCGACGTTCACGGTAGCCTGGCGCGACAAGTCGCTGGCGGGTGTTGTCAACGAAGCAAACAGTGGAGCAAAACCAGACAGCTGGGTCAGCTGACCGAAGAACGCCTTTAGGGCGTCTAGGGTGGCTCCCTGGATCATGGCGCTCTGCGACAGAGCCAAGACATTCGCGACCACGTTCTGCTGGACCGCAGGCGTGCTCGCAACGCTCGGGTTAGCCTTAAGCACATTCGAGATGAGCGTGATGCCGAGGCGACACAGCTGCAGGTCACTGTCCACGAGCAAGGCTGAGGCCTCCGACACAACCTCAGCCAAGAGTTCCGGCGTCAATGACTTGCCCTGGTGAACAACGATGTCGTTCAAAGCGTCGAGAGTCGCCTGTTTCAGAGTACGAGACTGCTGGCGCAGGAGCTGCGCGAGCGCCGTAGTCGCATCCGCCAAAATAGGACTGAGGTCGATGCCGAGTGGTGAGCGAGCGATCGCCGCGATGGCCTTCATGCTCTGGACGCGAGTGATCTCGTTGCTCAGACGCTCCATCGAAAGAGGAAACACTTCGTTTACACGAGCGCCGAGTTCATCGCCCACGCGCGCGATCATTTGGCCAACGCAACCAATAGCAGCCTCTTTGATCTCCTGGTCGATGTCGTGGGCCTTCAAGCTTGGGAGCACAGCGTCAAAGAGGGAAACAGAATACTTCTTGATGTTGGCGGCATCGCCCCCGCTGTCCGGACGGATGACACGCACAAGAGACTCGATGAGACCGAGAGCCTTCGACACCGTCTTGTACCAGTCGCCGCCCACGGCCTTGAGTGCGACTTCCACAAGCGAATTAATGTGCTTGTTGAAAGGCGCCGCGTCGTGCGAGTCGATCAACAGACGCAAGTAGACCAGGGTTTCCAACTTCAGATCAGAGTGCTTGTCTTCAGCGGCCCGTGTCAGATTTGGCATGAGCAAATCAACATACTCGCCCAACTGACCGCGAAGCACGAGCGTCAGCTCCGTCAGCAAGGCGAGAACAGCGCAACGCGAGTTCACGGAAGCCTTTGGACCAAACTGCTTGTTGGCGGCCAGCACGACAGCCTTCGTGCGCTGCTTGAGCTGTTCAAGCGAGGTGCGGACGGCGTGGGATGGCGGGTGACCTTCCACAGGCAGCGCCTTGCGCGTGGCTCCAAGCAGCTCAGCAAAGACGGTGAACACGTCAACTCGGACGTTCTCCTCGCGCTCCTTGAAGCGAGAAATCAGCAATGGACTGGCAGTTGTGTACAGCTGCTCAAGGAGCTCCTCACGCGTAGCAATCAACGCGGCCAACACACGAAGCGCTGCACGACGGACCTTCCAGCTCGTGTCGTCGTCGTCACTGTAGTCTCCATCGTCTCCATCGTCGCTGTACTCTTCTTCGTCTTCGTCCATCGGTTCGTCGTCTTCTTCCTCCGAGTCGCCGTAGTTGTAGTTCGGGTCGTACTTCGTGAACACAACGACGAGCTTCAGAATGCGCTCGATGTGAGGCACAATTCCGCTGTGGCAGCGCACGACAAAACTCTCAAAGGCCTGGAAACAGTTCTCACGGAGCTCGTCCGAGGCCTCGTTCTGCATCGACTCGTCGTCTGGGCTGCCGCAGAAGTCCGCAAGGATCGGAATGATCGCATCCAAGTGGCCACCTAGGCGGTGGCCTGCCGAGCGTGAGAGCGTACCCACCGTCTGAATAAGCGTGCGCTTATCGGCCGAGTCGCGCTTGGTCTGGATGCCCTTGATCAAGTGGTCGATGAGGCGAGTGAGCAGCGCGTCCGATGCCATCACACCCAGCGAGCCGACGCACGCGGTCGCACGCTTGCGCACCAGAGGTGATGGGTCGACAAGCTGCACCACCAGCAAGTTCATGATCTGTTCGTGCTCCGTGGCGCAGGCGTGGCCGAAGCGACGCAGCAGGTCCGTGAGGATGTCGAGCGTCTCGGCCTTCACCGGTGTCTCGGCATCCTTGGCGATACCAGCGAGCAGAAGCCCCGAAAGAAACGTGGCCACGTGGGCACCCGTCTTGGGCGACACGTCCGCGAGGATGGTCTTGAGGCCGATGGCGTAGATGTCGCGCAGCTCCGGCTTGCCGTGGAGAATGAGGTCGCTGAGCTTCTTGCAGATGTCCGCGACCTGCGCGTCCTGGACCTTGGTCACCAGAATGCCGAGACTAGACACCACACAAGCTTTCAGTTCCTGTCAATCCACTCAATCGATAGAGAGCGAGCGCCATACCACTTGACAGCAATGGACTGCACGTCGTTGGACTTGTCGTCGAGCTGCTTCAGCACAGCGGCGCACACCCTACAGACACGCACGCGGCGTCAGCACAACACCACCACAGTCCCCACGCGCCGCCCACCAGCAGCTGCATCTGCACGCACTTGTTCTCGAGGAACGAGCCGAGCTCCACGTTGTTGTTGAGCTCGTTGCACAGGTCCGAGGTCGCCATGTAGCGCTCGTCCTTGTCATAGTCCGTGGTCTGCCGTCGTCACACGTCGCACATCAGCATTCTCCCCCTTGCAGCATCCATACACATACACACGCAGGCATCACCACGAACGCACCTTGTCCAGCAGCAGCGCGATGCGCTCGTCGTGGGCCGGCATCGTGCCGCTCGTGTTCCTTCCGCGTGCGTTCTTTCTCTGGGAGCTGCTCGCGTGAGTGGGTTGGATCCGGCCGAACTGGGGAGAAATGAGTCATTATGTGGTCCACACTAACCGCACCTAATCTAGGACGAGTCGGGCTTCAACCCCGCTTTTGTGACTTCAAGATGGTCACTAACTGCCCGCATGGGACGTTTCACGCATCTATTCTGGGGGGCGAACATGCACGCCGCGGCATGCGCATCGCGGCTGCGCTGCGGGGGCCAAGCGCGTGACTAGTGACAGCCACGATGGGTAGGAGGCCGTGCGCGTGTGTCTGACCTGGGTGTGGGCTGACGTGGTGTGTGTGATGCGTGGTGTGGTGGCTGCAGGCGACGCGACCGACAAGGAGCTCGAGTATGAGCAGCTCACGGATCTCGTGACGGGCGAGATCGACCGCCAGCTCAAGCACCGCGGCGACATGCTGGACACCATGAAGTCGCAGATGACGAGGGTGCTCAAGGAGTTCGAGGAGCTCACGTGGAGCGTGCAGGCCAAGCGCTCGTGGATGAAGAGCGTGGGCAAGACGCGCGAGATCTTCCCCACGGCCGCGACGGCCATTCACCCGATCGTCACGCAGGGAAACATCGCAGCAAACGCATTGAGCCAAGCGTCCCCGTCGAAGCTACCAAAGTACGAGGGAGTATGGGAATTAAGGAGAGAGGAGAGAGAGAGGGCTAACAGGGAATTTCTAGGCTGAGCGGCCTGAAGGCGAGGAAGAAGCTGCAGCAGCAGCTCAACCGCAACATCAGCGGCACTCTGCCGCCGGCTGAGGGTGTGCCGTCCGATGCGCGCAGTCCGGAGGGGAAGATTGTGTTCGGTACGTCGCTATGTGGTGGAATTGGAGGTGAGATGAGCTAAGTTTTGGTGG
>JAADVE010000100.1:0-34175 GCA_023334595.1 Pythium utonaiense | reverse complement strand
GTGCCATCGACTGCGAACGCTGACCCTGCGAAGCCAGCGGGTAAGCCGACACCGGTGCTCGACTTCAAGCAGTCGGCGTAAACGTCCTTGCCGAGTGTTCGTATCGACTTGGGAGTGCTTCCCGCAGCTCTCGGTCGTCTAGAAGTCCCGTTTCTCGTCTTCATGGTGCCTGTGAGAGATAGTAAGATGTAATGTGAATGTATGTATGGAACCGAACCCGCTGCAGCTCAATCCTTCATCCAGCACTGAGTGACTGTAGTGCTGTGTAGGTCTCACCGACTCTCATGCACTCTCGTCATGGAGACCGTACTGGGATGCATGAGCTCATTCATCGACGGCTATGCCCTCGACTCCATGGGCGAGTGCGACGTGAGTTCGCGAATGCATCTTCCTGTGGAAAACCACCCGCAGTGAGACGCCGAGACTCGCCCGCATGTGACGCGCCATCGCGTCGTTGCCCACAGACAGCCGTCACTTTTCTTGTTATGTTCGAAACCTGATACGAACCACCTCTGTCTCTCTCCCTCGCCTCTCTCTACCGTGTCGGACCTAATAAGCTTCGTGTTCGTTCCATAAACTGAACGCGCAGATCGCATTCTAGGTGTCGCGAGCGGGTGTGAGTTGTCGCGGTTGGAGGTTTCCCCCAGGAGGTTCCACACACGCGTCGACGGGTCAGCGGCCACGCACACGCACGCACGCAGAGAGGCAAGAGAGGCAAGAGAGGAAGAGAGAGAGAGGAAGACATGCTGCAGTTGATGGGCGTCGCGGCGCTGGTGGCGCTGGTGGCGCTGAGCGGCCGCAGCGACGCGTTCTCGCTGCCGGGCGTGCAGATGACGACGTACAAGAAGGGCGAGGCGATCCCGCTGTTCGTGAACAGCCTCACGTCGTCGGAGACGCTGCTGCCGCTGGACTACTACAAGCTGGGCTTCTGCCAGCCGTCCACGATCGAGTACAAGTCGGAGAACCTGGGCGAGTACCTCACGGCGAACCGCATCCAGAACTCTCCGTACGAGCTCAAGTTCATGGAGAATGAGGATTGTAAGGTGCTGTGCCAGCAGACCTACAAGGAGGAAGACATCAAGCTGCTGGAGAGTAAGATCAAGGACTCGTACCGTGTCAACTGGATCCTGGACAACCTGCCGGTCAAGTCGGAGACGCCCGATGGAAACATGATCGTGGGCTTTGAGCTGGGCAGCTTCAACCCGGAGGTCGAGGTCGTGCCGCAGCTCAACAACCACGTGAAGATCATCGTCGGCTACAACAACGAGATCGGCACCGAGTCGGCGGACGAAGGCCGCATTGTCGACTTCTGGGTGCTGCCGTTCAGCTTCGAGTACCCTACGAAGCTGTTCAACGCCGAGACAAACAAGATGGACGCCTGCAAGCACTCGCCAGAGCTTCGTCGCCCGATGTTCCTCTCGCGCAACAAGGCCGGGGAGGCCCACGTGTACTGGACGTACAGTGTCGAGTGGCGTGAGGACAACGACAAGGAATGGCGCACGCGTTGGGACGTGTACTTTGAGGCCGGCTCGGGCAATGCGAATGTCCACTGGTTCTCGATCATCAACGCGCTGCTGATTGTGCTGTTCCTGAGTGGTATGGTTGGCATGATTCTCATGCGCAGTCTGCACCGCGACATCAGCCGCTACAACCGTGTGCCAACGGAGGAGGAGCGTGCAGAGGAACGTGAGGAGTCGGGCTGGAAGCTTGTCCACGCTGACGTCTTCCGTCCACCGTCGAAGAACCCGATGCTCTTCTGTGTCATGGTGGGCACCGGTAACCAGTTGCTCGGTATGGCTATGGTGACGCTCTTCTTCGCGGCGGTTGGCGTTCTCCGTCCGAGCAACCGTGGTAAGCTCATGATCGCCCTCCTGGTGTGCTTCGTGCTGCTCGGCATGCTTGCTGGTTACACGTCGGCTCGCACGTACAAGATGTTCAAGGGCAAGCGCTGGCAGCTGTGCACGATCCTGACGGCTACACTCTTCCCAGGTCTCCTCTTCGCGTTGTTCTTCTTCCTGAACCTGTTCGTGTGGGGTGCGGGCTCGGATGCCGCCGTGCCATTCGGCTCGATGCTGCTTGTGTTCTTCTTGTGGACCGGTATCTCCGTGCCGCTTGTGTTTGCTGGCGCGTTCTTCGGCTTCAGGTACACTTCTACTTTGACTTAGCGTGGGAAAGATGGACGAGATGCTAACTGTTCGCTTAACCAATCTGTAGAAAGCCACCAGTCGCATTCCCGGTCGCGACCAGCAACATCCCACGCCCGATCCCGCCACAGCCTTGGTACATGTCCCACTCGACTGCTGCTGCCGTTGGCGGTGTGCTTCCGTTCGGTGCTATCTTCGTGGAGCTCTACTTCGTTCTGTCGTCTTTATGGACGGACAAGTACTACTACGTGTTCGGCTTCCTGCTGCTGTCGTTCGTGATCCTCGTCCAGACGTGTGCCGAGATCACCATCGTGCTCACCTACTTCCAACTCTGTGCTGAGGACTACAACTGGTACGTGCATTGCATTTTTCTATGTATCACTGTTCTCCTCGCTAACATGATCGTTCGTTACGCTGATTGATCAGGTGGTGGCGTTCGTTCATCGTGTCGGGTGCATGCGGCGGATACGTGTTCCTCTACTCTGCCTACTACTACTGGTCGAGTCTGGACGTGGAAAACTTCATCGGCGCGATGCTGTACTTCGGCTACATGGCCGTGATCTCCGGTGCTCTCGCACTGCTCACCGGTGCCGTCGGTGTGACCTCGTCGCTGTGGTTCACGCGCAAGATCTACGCGTCGATCAAGGTCGACTAAGTCGAAGAACCAATCTAGAGCCAGAGGCAGCTCGCGCATTTGGCTACAACCACAACAACCACCTTGCTATCCTCTCAAGCCACACCAACTCGACTCGGCCGTGCAGATTGCATGCAGGCAGCAGCTGGCCGAAGGTGATGTGTATCGTTAGGAAGCATGCATGTTTGCTGGTGTTCAAGGCGTCCGGCCGTGTTCGTAGTGACTAACTGGCAGCCGTGGACACCTGCGACTCCGTGAACTTCTGCCGACCCCGTGCGCATAGAGACAGAGAAGAGAATGGAGAACTTCCTTCCCCCTACGTACACTAGCGCCATTGCTTCTCGTCCATTGCCAGCAGAGTTCTCCGTCTCACCCCATCCCATCCCAGACACACGGCAGCATTTGCTTTGGACCTCCTCGTGTCCAAGAGCTGAGCTGCTGGACCATCTGCGTTGAAGCGGCCTGCCAGCTGCCGCGCGTGTTCCCAAAACCTCGTGCTCCTCACCGAGGTTTTTCTCTGCGTTCCCACTGTCTTCTACCTCTCTTTACGGACCCTTATTCCCGTCCAAAACCTTTCCACACCAGTGGAAAGTGACACCATGTCTGTATCCAGAGGGAACTCCCGCCGGTTGAAGCTGTCGTGAGGTGCTTTCGGTCCGATGAGGTTTTTCTCGCCCGGTTCTTTTCGCCTGTAAACATGAGGTGAGCCGGCCACAGCGAGCGGCGCCGTGCGAGCCAACCCACTGGGACGGACGACCCCCACGCGCGACGCGAACGGCACCCGCGCGCTCCATCGTCCAGTTGGATCCGCGCGCGCGATCGAGAGATCAAGAGAGAGAGAGAGACCAAGAGCTTCTCGCACGAGCAGCTCCATCGGATCTTCCTTCCACGCTCCAGTTGCGGCGACTGCAGAGGCGGTTGACTGGTGCCAGTGCGCGTGTGTGAGTCACACGCGACGCCGACGGTCAGAGACGCGGGGGGACACAAGCACAAGCACGCACCCTTCGGCGCATCTTACGATCCGGCGATCGAGCGAGCGGCTACAGTCTGCTCCACGCGAGAGGAAAGCGACTGACGTAGACACGCGCTGGCCGGAGTACTACAGTACAGGACACCCTGCTGGCCTGGTACATTCGTGGGGCTCTCCTGGGAGTATATATCGACGGTCGAGACAAACCGATCTTGAACGCGGGAGTCTCGTGGCATCATGAGTTCGCGACGCAATCACGGCGGCGGCGCGAATAATGCGGCGGCGGGCGGCCGCAAGGAGCGGTTGATGCGCGCCAAGCTCAAGAAGAAGATGCAAGAGGAGGAGAACGACCCGAACAGCACGCTGGCCTCGACGTTTGAAGACATTCTGCAGATGTCGGATCTCTCGGAGCAGTCGCTGCTCGACAACTTGCGCAAGCGATACGAGAAAGATATGATCTACACCTACGTGGGTCCCATTCTCATCGCCATCAACCCGTACAAGGACCTGGGCAATGCCTACGGCGAAAGTGCGATGACCGAGTACTACGGCAAGGCCATGGGCGCGTTGCCGCCGCACGTGTTCGCGCTGGCTGACTCGGCGTACACGCAGCTGATCCAGGGTGGTGCGTTGGATCCAATGAACCAGAGTATCATCATCAGTGGCGAGAGTGGTGCCGGCAAGACCGAGACCACCAAGATCATCATGCAGTACCTCGCGCGTGCGACTAGCTACCGCGGTGCACTGCAGAACGGTGCACCGAGCCCGAACACGGGCGTCTCGCGAGCGCTAGGCAAGCTGGAGGAACGCGTGCTCGAGTCAAACCCACTGCTCGAGTCCTTTGGCAATGCGAAGACGCTGCGCAACGACAACTCGAGTCGCTTCGGCAAGTTCATCGAGATCCAGTTCGACCACCATGGAAAGATCGTCGGCGCCGAGATTATGAACTTTTTGCTCGAGAAGACGCGTATCGTGTCGCAATCCGTGGGCGAACGTAACTACCACATTTTCTATCAGGTGCGAACGTGGCGTGATGGGTCCGTGGAGCCGAGGTATGCGATTGACGAGTAGGACTGATGGTTGGGTATTTGTACTGTGTGTTATTGTAGCTGTTGGCGGGTGCTGATGACACACTGCGAGAGAAGCTGCAGCTTAAGACGCCGCACGACTACGAGTACCTGCGCAAGTCGCAGTGCTTCAAGCTTCCATCAACGTACGTGTGACTGGTGGAAATCTCAGTGCGAGCGTGTGTGCGTAGTTTCACCTAACTAATGACCGTGGGCTGCTTGCAGAGATGATGCAGAGGAGTTTGAGACGACAAGACACTGTATGAAGACGATTGGTATCGATGCCACGCGACAGGAGCGTGTGTTTGACCTGCTCGCGGCGGTACTGCACTTGGGCAACCTGGAGTTTGCGATGGAGAACGAGACGAGTGTCGTTCACGGCGATGAGTCGAAGGAGGCTCTCAAGCTGATTGCGAGTCTGCTGCGTGTGACTGTGGACGCGCTGCTCCAGGCGCTGCTCACGCGCCAGCTTTACGTGGGTGGCAAAGTTATCGTGCAGCAGCAGCACGTGGACCAGGTGATCGACAAGCGTGATGCTCTGTCCAAGGCGATCTACTCGTCGCTGTTCTTGTGGCTCGTGTCGGAGCTGAACCGCACGATCTCCAAGCCTCAAGATAAGTGGGGTTTCATCGGTGTCCTCGATATCTACGGCTTCGAGAAGTTTGACTGGAACACGTTCGAGCAGCTTTGCATCAACTACGCAAACGAGAAGCTCCAGCGCCACTTCAACCAGCACATGCTTGAAGTAGAGCAGGAAGAGTACACGAAGGAAGGCATCGACTGGAAGCACATTGATTTCCAGGACAACCAGGCGTGTCTGGACCTCATCGAAGGCAAACCTATGAACAAGCCAGGTATCTTCATCGCACTCGACGACGTGTGGCGACTGAAGGGCGACGAAGCCAACCGCAAGTTTGTCGCTATCCTGCACTCGTCGTTCGGTCGTGATCCAAACGCTGGACCAAACACTTTCAAGACGATGCACGACTCGTACGTGCAGCCTAAGCTAGACGCGACGCTGCGCTTCGGTATCAAGCACTACGCTGGCGAAGTGATTTACGACGCCAGCGGTTTCAACGACAAGAACAACGAGACGCTGAACGACGACATGAAGGAGCTCATCCGTCAGTCGGAAAGCGACTGGGTGCGCAGTATCTTCGATCTGAATGTGCAGTCTATGGAGGCCGTGCCTGGCAACACCAAGCGCCCAGCGGACCCCATGACCATGTCGCGTCGTCCGACGGACCGCGTCGCCTCTCCAGCCTCGAAGGTGCCATCCCCTGGTGGCCAGGGCGGAACCAATGCGAACAAGTCCCGCAACCTCCGTGAGGTCTCGGTGGGTGCCCAGTTCCGATTCCAGCTGCAGGAGCTTATGAACAAAATCTCTCTGGCCAACCCACGCTACGTGCGATGCTTGAAGCCAAACGAGAACAAGCGTCCAACGGAGCTGAATGATCCTGACGTGGCTCGTCAGCTCAAGTACTCAGGTATGATGGAAGCAATCCAGATCCGTCAGCGTGGTTTCGCGCTGCGTGAAGACCACGACGTCTTCTTCTATGACTACCAGTCACTGGCTCCAGAGACTGAAAACATCCACGAACTCGTGGAGGAGATCTCGACGATGCTCGGTGCTGGTAAGGACCAGTGGCAACTCGGTAAGACCAAGGTCTTCCTCAAGCGTGGCGTTGCGTTCAAGTTGCGTAAGCTTCACACTCTGCGGTGCAAGTCAGCGGCGCGTTCGTTGCAGAAGTGGTGCCGCAACATGAAGAAGGCGGCGGCTGCTACCCGCATTCAGACGAAGGTCCGCCAATTCCTAGCGCGCCGTCAGCTTGAACGATTGCGAAATGCTGCTTATCGTGTACGTGGACTGTTGCGAATGCACGTGGACATGGTCAAGTACCAGCGCGAGGTACAAGTGTACCGTTACCGCTCGAAGCAAGCGGTTATTATCCAGAAGTATGCACGTGGCTACATCATCCGCAAAAAGAACTTGCTTCAGCCGTTCGAAGGCCTTGGACCCAAGGAGCTCGACGAGAAGATCGTGGAGCTTGAGCATGCGATCGCCGACGCTGCGAAGAACAAGCAGTTCGAGCTGTGTGCCAATCTGCAGAAGGACCTTGAGAAGATCGTTGAAGCTCGAAAGAAGGTTCGCACGGCGAAGGAGATTGATGCGGAGATTGCCAAGCTGAACCTGGATATGGAACAAGCGGCTCAGAGCAAGCAGTTCGCCCGGTGTGCTGAGATCCAGAAGGAGTTGGAAGACCTCCAGGAGCAGCGTCGCAACGTGAAGGAAGACTTGAACGAACTGGAACCTGCTGAGCTCGATGAGCGTATTCGTGCTGTGGAGGCCCAAATCGCCGATGCGATGAAGGCGCGTGATTTCGAAAAGTGTGGCACCCTCCAGACTGACATGGATGTGCTCGTTGCAGTCCGCAAGACCAAGCAGACTCCTCAGGAGATGGATGTGGAGCTCGCTCGCCTAAATAAGGTGATCGCGCAGCATATGCAACGAAAGGAATTCGACAAGTGCGCGTCTGTGCAGAAGGAAATTGACGAGTTGAAGGCTCGAAGGGAGAAGTTTGGACCAGCTACTCCAGCTCCTGCCCCAGCCCCAGTGCCGGCAGCATCTCCGCTGAAGCCGAAGGCAGGACCTGCAGCGGCGTTCGCTGCAGCCGCTGCTCCAGTTTCTGCCCCTGCTGCGATCCACGGCACGAACCCAACGACGCATCGGGCTACCCCGGTTGTGAGTGCTGCACCATCAGTTGGTCCTAGTGTTACAGCTCAGCCAACGATTGTCGCTCAGCCGAAGAAAACAGTTGCTGCCAAGTCGCCAACGCTTCAACCGTCTGCACCACCAACTCGTGCGTCGATTGCGAAGCCCACTCCTGCTCCAGTTCCACAGCCCGTTCCAGCTATCTCTGCCATTAAGGCAAATGCGTTTGAAGGTCGCCCACGCTCGGGATCCAACAGCTCCGTCGTGTCTACGCAGTCTTACGCCAAGTCAACCATCTCGATGGCTTCGACTGTGAACCGATTGAAGAAGAAGGACTCGAGTTCGGATGTGTCTCGCTCGGTCGAGCGCCTCCGTCCAGCGAAGCCTGTGACCGTGGCCGAAGACATTTCCGTCTTCGACGCTGCGAAGATCATGAAGACAAACCGCGCTGCTGCCGTGATTATCGTCGATAGCGATGGTGCTCTAGCTGGTATCTTCACTGATACTGATACCGCTCGTCGAGTGGTCTCCAAGGGTCTGGATCCACACACGACGCCGATCGGCTCGGTCATGACACCGCAGCCCAAGTGCGTGTCGTCGGACGACAACGCCGCCTTCGCTTTGGATATGATGCTCACTGGTCGCTTCCGCCATTTGCCAGTGGTGAGCGCAGAGAGTGGAGTCGTCACGGGCGTGCTCAACGTTGCCAAGTGTCTCCACGACGCCATTCGTCGTATCGAGAGTTCTTCGTCGCAGTTGAAGCAGGAGCTGGGCAACTCGTCCGGCAATGCGATGCTGCGTGGCATGCTGGAGAAGATGCTGTCACCAACTCTTCAAGATGTGCTCGCGGCGCCAGGAGAGACGCAGGCGCCACAGGTGCACGAGTACGAAAGCATTCTTGAGGTCTCACACAAGATGGCTGAGGCCAAGAAGCCGGCGCTTGTTGTGTCGGATGGCCCACATCCAGAGCTGATCGGTATCTTCACTCCAAAGGATCTGCTTCACCGTGTGATTGCTGCTGGTATCGACCTCGGCACTCCTGTTGGCGACGTGATGACTCCAGAACCAGAGACGACGACCCCGGACACGACAGTGCTGGATGCCTTCCACATCATGCACGACGGCAAGTTCCTAAATCTCCCGGTGGTGTCACCAGCGTCAGGTGAAGTGCATGGTATCGCCGATGTCTTGTCAATTGCCGTGGCTTCGTTCGGCCAAGGAGAGTCGCGTGATATGGGCAAGTTCTGGAATGCGGCGTTCGACCTGAACCACCACGATCCATTTGACGACAATGCCTCGGTCTCGGGTATGTCGGTCTCTGGCATGTCGACGTCTGGAGCCTCCGTTGCAAGCCGTGCCCGCCAAAAGAAGAACCGCGACAAGGATGTGAACATCCGTCCAGTGTCGAGCCTTCGCCCAACGCCTGCGGTCGTCATTGGTGAGAACGCTAGCATTGTGGAAGCTGCGACGCTGATGAGTCAGAAGCGTTCCGATGCCTTGCTCGTCGTCGATGACTCCGGTGGACTGACTGGCATCTTGACCGATACGGATATCTGTCGTCGTGTCCTCGGTGCCGACCTGGAGCCTGCGAGCGTTGCTGTGTCTAGTATCATGACAAAGAACATCAAGTTCGTGGCCCCAGAAGATAGCGCGATTGACGCCATGCTCACGATGCAAGAAGGCCACTTCCGTCACTTGCCAGTCGTGAGCCGCGACAGCGGCACTATCGTTGGTGTCTTGAACATTGGCAAGTGTATCTACGATGTGTCAAAGCGTCTGGAGCATGCAATGCAGTCGACCGAGCAGCTGAAGCAGTCGCTTGAGAAGAGCGGCGCATCGTCCACAGTGCAGCAGCTCCTAGGTCCAATGCTGCAGAAGCTGTCGTCACCTACGCTTGGATCGATCTTAGAGAACGAGAAGCGTGCAAACAGCTCCGCTGCTGCACCTCGTGTCCGCAAGGGCACCACGGTGAAGGAGGCAGTGAAGGTAATGTCCAGCACGCGCAAGGCGGCGCTTGTGGTTGATGGACCACGATCTGACCGTTTGATCGGCCTCTTTTCGCCAAACGAGTTGGTGATGAAGGTGGTCGCAAAGAATCTGGATGCCGCAACTACTCGTGTCGAAGATGTGATGCTGAGCGATCCTGAAATTGCGATGCCATCCACGTCGGTGCTTGACGCACTCCACATCATGCACGACTCGCAGTGCCTGAACATTCCTGTTGTCATGGACGGCACTGCGGACCAAGTCGCTGGTCTCGTGGACGTGTTGGCACTCAGCTACGGTACTATCGAGACGATATACGGCGAGGACCGAGAGCAGATGCAAGAGTTCTGGAACACGGCGCTGCAGCTGGACCAGCCAACGAACCTGTCTACCCAGGTGTCGACCTCTCGCCAGCGCACGACGCTGCAGTCATCGAAGAAAGCTGCTGGCCCGCAGGATGTCGACCGAACCGTCGCGCAGTTGCGTCCTTCGCGCGTGCTTACGATCTCTGACAACGCGTCAGTGGAAGAACTCGCCCGTATGATGGGCCGCAGTCAGACGGACTGCGTTCTCGTGGTGTCAGACGACGGTATGCTTGTTGGCATTATTACTGATACGGATCTCACGCGTCGTGTGGTGTCGGAGAACAAACCACTTGACTCCACTCCAGTCGCTGACGTCATGACAAAGAACCCAACGTTTGTGTCCAACGAAGACCAGGCCATTGAAGCGCTGTGCCGAATGCTGGAAGGTAAGTTCCGCCACCTGCCTGTGGTGGACGCGTCTGGATCCGTCGTCGGTATCCTGAACATCGGCAAGTGTCTGTACGATGCCATTCGCAAGATGGAGAAGTCGGAGCAGTCGAACGCGTCGCTTCGCCAGTCGCTCGAGAAAGAGCTGAAGGGCCGTGGCGGCCGTGGCGTAGCTTCGACGGCGAACTTGTCGGCGCTGCTGGGCCCAATGATGGAGAAGATTTTCTCGCCAGATATCAAGAGTGTCATCGACCACGAGGGGGTCGAGCCACCACGCGTCCAGCCGTACACTTCCGTGTATGAAGTGTCGAAGGTGATGGCGGCAACTCGCAAGGCCGCGCTCGTTGTGAGCAACCGAGGACAGTACTTTGGTCTCTTCACTCCGAAGGATATGCTCGAGAACGTGCTTGCGAAGGGACTGCCTGTGCACACGACGCCTGTGTGTGAAGTCATGTCGGAGGACGCCGTGACGATTTACGGCACCACGACCGTGATCGAAGCTATGCACTCGATGCACGAGAACAAGACTCTGTACTTGGGTGTGCTGCAGTCGGAGACGACCCCACAGGCTATCGGTCTCGTTGATGTGCTCTCGCTGAGCTACGGATCATTCGCCAAGGGAAGTCCAAGCGACTGGCGTGCGTTCTGGAATGCGTCGTTCGATGCTGCCCAGAACATGGATGATGACGATGACACGTCCTCGGTCCACAGCTTCCGCAGCAGCCTCTCATTGATGCATCGCAGTGTCCACGATGCTCCTCGCAAGGCGAGTCCTGTGACCGGTGACTCGCGTCCAGTTTCGAAGTTGCGTCCTTCGAAGTGTGTCACGATCCGCGAAGACTCGACTGTGGCCGAGGCGGCTGCCGAAATGGGACTCACCCACACGGATGCTGCTCTTGTTATTTCCCACGACGGTGTGCTCAAGGGTATTTTGACCGACACGGATGTGACGCGTCGTGTGGTGGCGCTTGGCAACGACCCGACTTTCATCAGCGTGAGCGACGCGATGACGCCAAACCCCAAGTTCGTGGACGAGAAGGACAGTGCTATGGATGCAATGTTCATGATGCTGGAAGGTCGCTTCCGTCACTTGCCAGTTGTCGACTCGCAGGGCATGGTAGCTGGTATGCTGCGCATCCAAAAGTGTCTCTACGACTCTATCACGCGATTGGAGAAGGCTCAGCAAGCGTCGAGCGGTGCAATCCGCGAGAAGCTTGAGAAGCAGCTCATGGCCAGCGGTCTCGGTGCTGGACTGGGAGGTAACGACAGTGCCATCCAGCAACTGCTTGCGCCGATGGTGGAGAAGCTGCTGTCTCCAACACTGGAGACTATTCTGAAGGACGATACGATGCCACCGCTTGTGCGTGCCAACGACACCGTGATGGAGGTCGCTCGCCTGATGGCGTCGACGCGTAAGGCCGCGCTTGTTGTTGAAGACGTCGGAGGCTACAACGGTGGTCGTGCATCGTCGCTGGCTGCTGGTAAGAAGCTCATTGGCGTGTTCACACCCAAGGATCTTCTGCTCCGTGTGGTTGGTGCTGGCTTGGATGCTGCGATGACCAGCGTGAGTGAGGTGATGACGCCCAACCCAGAGGCGGTCTCTCCGAAGACCTCGCTGGTCGATGCGCTCCATGTCATGGACGAGCACAAGTTCCTGCACCTCCCTGTTGTCGATGAAAGCAGCGGTGCGATTCTCGGCATGGTCGACGTGTTGTCGCTGTGCTACGGAACTTTCGCCAAGGGTGCGGTCCACGGCTCGGGCGGTGGTGACTCGAATGACTGGCGCTCCTTCTGGGACATGTCGCTAGCATTGGCCCGTGACGACGACGACCGCAGTGAGTCGGGCAGTCTTCACAGCGTCAGTGTGGCTGGATCCAAGGCGTCGCGAAGACCCGGAAAGGCTAAGAGCACCACGCGTGGCCGCAGTCTCACTGGTTCTTCGATGGAACGAAAGGAATCGGAAGGTGCACTGCGCCCAGTGTCAAAGCTGCGTCCTCGTCCAGTGACTCGCATCAACGAGTACATCACCGTCACGGAGGCTGCGCGTCGCATGCGCCAATCGCGTTCCGAAGCGGTGGTGATCACGACAGATGAAGGCGAGCTCCGTGGTATTCTGACGGACACGGACATCACGCGCCGAGTGTTGGCGAAGGATATTGATCCTGACGCGTGCTCTGTGTCGTCAGTGATGACTAGCAACCCGAGCTGCGTGCGTATGGACGATCCAGCCATCGAAGCGATCACCAAGATGCTGGAAGGACGTTTTAAGCACTTGCCAGTTGTCGGTGCGGACGGCATCATCCAGGGCATGCTCGACATTTCCAAGTGTCTGTACGACGCGATCAGCTGTATGGAGAAGGTGCAGCAGTCTACCGAGGCTGCGGCGTCCGAGTTTTCGCGTGACCTCGGCTCCGGTTCCTCGCTTCAGCGTCTGCTTGGTCCGATGATGGAGAAGATGGTGCGTCCGACGGTCGCGATCGCTTTGGAGGGCGAGCCGAAGCCACCTGTGGTCCAGTTGTCGACGTCGGTCGCTGCGGCAGCCAAGCTGATGGCGACGACGAAGAAGGCAGCTGTGGTTGTTGATGGCCATGACATTGTGGGTATCCTCACGCCGAAGGACTTGCTGCGAAAGCTTGTCGCTAAGGGCTTGGACGCGTCGACGACGGCCGTTGAAGAGGTCATGACGAACGACCCTGAGTCTCTCGGTCCGAACGCGCGTATCTTGGACGGTCTGCGCCTCATGCACGATGCTGGCCAGCTCTTCATGCCTGTGCTTACGGAGTCTGGTGATATCTACGGCATGGCCGATGTGCTTTGCCTGAGCTACGGCCAGTTCTCTAACTCGTCGACTGCTAACGGTGGTGGTGATTGGCGTCAGTTCTGGAACACAGCCATGAACCTGCAAGACGAAGCTGGCGGTATGTTTGACGCGGATGAAACTGCGTCAGTTGGAACGATCGAGGACTTTGAACGCAGCGAATACCGTGGCAGCATCTCCGCTCCAAGCCGCGACTCGATCGGCTTGAGAGGCTTTTCGGCTGCGAACGCGTATGCCGAGCTGGGGGAGAGTGCGTCTGTGATCAGCGCCGCACCGACGGCCACGACGAGCGTCATGTTTGCTAATGCTGGAGACGACGCGTTCGTGTTCAAGGTTAGCGACAAGGCCCAGGGCCACTATCACCGCATCATGTGCCGCTACGATACGATCAGTGTGCTCTTCGAGCAGGTGCGTGCCAAGGTGAACGCTGGTCCAGAGGATGAGGTGCGACTCAAGTACGAAGACGACGATGGTGACCTCGCCGTGCTCTCGACGGATGAGAGCCTGATGGAAGCTGTGAACATGGCTAAGCGCGCGGGCTGGAAGCGTATCGTGCTGCTCGTCGACGTTGTCAAGGCTGGTGGCAAGAAGGAGACTTCGTCACCAGCAAATGGAAAGGCTCGTCCACGAAAGCTGACCAAGGTCGACGAAGACATGGAGTCGCAGGAAGAGGACGAAGAAGAGGAAGAGGAGAAGGTCGAGGCGCCAAAGCCGAAGGCGAAGCGAAGCTCTCGCACCAAGACTGTCCAGGAGCAGCCCGCCAACAACGCCAACATGGGATTGATCATTGGCGGCAGTGTGGCCGTGGTCGGCCTGGGCTTGGTCGCGATGCTGTTCATGAAGAAGAAGAACTAGAAGATTTGTGTGTTGAGACGTTCCCAGTGGAATCGGAAGGCGACGGACCGGCCTCGACGCCCTCACGGCTCGCTCTTCTAGCTTTGAACGCGTTCTCGCTCGTGACTGCAGACCATGAGCGAGGCGATGGCGACTGTAGAGACGAAGGCCTCGAGGAAGCGAGGTCGGAGACCCGGTTAGATGATCCAAATTGCCTATAAATCCCAATATAAACGCCGTAAACTTGTCCATCAAACAGCATACTCACCCAACGACATGGACCATTCACAACGCTCTCTCTCTCTCTCTCTCTTTATCTGTCTGTCTCCCTTTGTACATCTCCGTCTCCATGGACCACACTCCAGAGTTACACCATCTCGCCTGCACTGCCCGCACTGCGTCGCTTGCTACCTCGGCTCGTGGTGGAGGAGACGGCGGTCGCACCTGTGCTGTCGGACGCGTAGTCGTCGTCGTCCTCTTCATCGATGACAAACTTGGGCGTCTTGGTCTTCTGGCGGGGCGACTTGGCGCTCGTGAGGCCCGTCTTCTCGCGTGCGTCAGCCTTGCTAGGAGACTGCGTGGCCGCGAGCGTGTGGTCGGCCCGCGCATCCTTCTTGAGGAAGCTGTCCTGGACCCAGAACTGGAGAGCGTTCATCAGACACGGACACGCGATCATCACGAGGACGAGCTCAACTCGAGGGTACGGCTGCAGCGGCGCGAAGAGCCACAGTGCGAGCTGCGCGAGTGGCTTCTCGCAGATCACGATGAAGATCGCGATCACGAGCTTGGTCACGAAGATCACGAGGATCCAACTGGTGAGCTGCTTGAGCCAGATCGAGATCTGCACGGGGTCTCCGTAGTCACCTGGCGTCGTGAGCGAGGACCAGTTGCAGCGCTGCGCCAGCGATGAGAAGGTCTCGAGGAACACCCAGTTGAGCACCACACCGATCGTCGTGTCCATCGTGAAGTTGACGAAATAGAACGCGCACTGGTCGACACCCGAGGCTTCGGCCGCGAGCTCCGCGGCGTTTGGGCCGTTCTGGTACTGGTATAACAGGATCGCGATGAGCAGGTTCGCAACATGCGCGAAGCCAGCGCCCACGAGCTGCTTGGAGGCGTCGAATGCCCAGATCTGCAGGAGGAAAAGCGCAAATGTGAAAAAGACCTCTTGGAAAAACGAAGAGCTACGTGGGACTTTGTGCGTACCGTGAGCGGCCGCTGGGGCACCTCGCGCATGCGCTTGAGCACCAGCACAGAGAGCGCGATGAAGCCTAGCAGGATCTGCAGCAGCGTGGCGAAGCCGCCGCTCAGAAGCTTGCACTCCTCGAGGTTCGCATCTTCGTTGCTCGTCCACATTGTCATGTTCGCGAGTGTAACCTTTCACTAGGAAGCGAACGACTGCTGAACAGAAAACGAGGGCGAGGTTACAAGGTTACGGTTACGGAAGGGTACAAGACACTTCGTCTGATTGGATACAGTATAAATGAGGACTCTAAACTACTGAAATTTGATATTCACTTGGCGTGTGTCTAAATTTACATAGTCGTTGACTGCCGACAATAATAATTGGGGGCTGGTCTGGTCAACATCAAGCTCCCTCCCTTCGTTCTCCTTCCTCCCTTCGCCCTCAGGATCCCACGCACCTGAAATAGAACTACACCACGGTGGATGTGTTGGTTCACCTCAGTAGCTCATGACGGAACCGCTCCTGGGGTCCCTTACCGTCCTTGACAGAAGGCAGTGGGTGGGCTGAGTGATTACTTTCCAAGTCCCCTCTCGCCTTGTCCACCAACGTTTGATTGATTGACAACACGCCGTTGGGACGATGAGACGTCTACCGTTCATCAAGACGCTTCTACTCGCTCTCAACCTGTGGACAACAGTGCTCACGCTGCTCGCGCTGCGTGAAAACCGAGTGATACATTTGTTCACGGGTCGCTACGGAAGCATTCGCCAGCGGCTGCGAAGCGGCTCCATCAACACGGACATTGTCGAGGCCAAGTACTTCCACCTCGACAGCCTTCCGAAGCCGAGCGAGATCGCTGACTTCACGTTTCTCACGACTCCTCGACGAGACCCAAGCTCGATCGGCGAGTACCGCAGCGTGTGCACGAACATCAACACAAACTCCATGCCAGTGGCCGCAAACACGTTCAACGACTTCTGGGGCCGCGGCCCGCGACGCGTGCTGACCTACGTGTACAGCATCTCAGCGCCTTTTTGTGACGTGCTCACGGTGAAGACGACGTGGAGAGATTCGTGCGTGGCTGACCACGACGGCAATGCCACGGCGTGCTATCAATATGTCCTCGACAACTTCGACACGCTGCGTAACAATCGCGGTATTCGAATGCTGGTCAACAACGAAAATGGAGGCCGAGGTGTCCCATTCATGCGTTGTCTTGAACGCCCGCTTGCATCCTTCGACTTCCGTGCCGACTTACTGACTCACCAGACGTACTGGGAAGGCGGAGCGTACCACGTCTCCATTCAAACCAGTAACTGCAACGCACTTCCACTCGCCCAAGACACCGGCTTGGTTTTCACGCTCTTTGAAAGTCAAAATGTTGACGAGGGTGCCGACATGCTAGTGGCTATGCCTCCCGTCGGCTGGTTCATAAACTTGGTCTCCTGGGTGTACAGCATCGTCACGCTAGTGTTGATTGGCCATGGAGTTATGCTCGCTCTCTTCCACACATCCACTCTACGCTATCTGCCCAACGGGTTGCGTGCCGTCGGCAAGAGTGAGAAGATGAGATATCTCACGCCCGTGATGGAGGCAGCCATCTACGTCTCCGGCCTCGAGCGATCTGTGATCACGTTCAAGGGGACGTGGCTTCTGGCATCGGACGTGTGGATCAGCCACTGGCTGTTCATGTACCTCAGCGTTTTCGATGCACTGGCCAACATCCGCATCACCTATGTCACCTTCCAGTACTCGACCTCGCTGCTCATGTCGAAAGTCACAGTCACCAGTCTCCTCTTCCTCTTCACGGGCATCTACAAGATTACGTGGATCATGTGCGTCGTTCAGACTGCCCTCACTGTTCTACTCAAATTTGTGGCGCGGTTCCTTCGAGGCTTGCGTCTCGTTCGGTCAGAGACGCGTGAGAAACTCGTGTGGAATATCGACGGTGTGGCGATTTTTCTCACCTACCGAGTCTACAATGTGCTGCTCTGTCTGCTCACGGTATTTCTTCTCGTTGCGAAAGGTTCACCGTCGTTTATGGTGCGTGCCAAGCCGTACAAGGTCGCTGCCTACGGCGGTTCACCCAAGATCGCAGGCTTCTGGGGGAGTGAGATCGTATGCGACTTGTTCACACTGCTCGGACTGCTTACACTGGTCGGCCAGTGCCTCGGAGTGGCACTGCTCCACACTAAGTACAATCATATCGCAAACAACCGCCTCATGCGATTGATGCAGAGGCGATACGGTATCTCAGGCTGGGATGGACTCATGGTCGCCGATGTCTTGGGACTGGATCCCCACGACCCTGAGCTTCTCATCAGCAACAACGCCCATACTAAGTGCTCCCTCGGCGCGCTTCTCCAGCTCCTCTACATGTCTGGACCGAGCGGCTTTCTGAACTTGGCCGGTGACTACATCTTCCACGATGGAGGTTTCTCAAAAGATCCCATCAAGTTCAGGTACACAGTAGCCCAAGCTCTGGCAATGGGATTATTTGATACAGGAAAGGGCTCCGCGTTGAGCAACTACGTAGTGCCCAACGGCACCGATCTCAGCCAGCCACCTACGAATATCGGCTCCGCGAATCGTACCCACGCCAACGAAGAACCCGCGGCTGCGCCAGTCGCAAAGAGCAGCATCTTCTTGAGGCGGCTTCGTGTCGTTGCCGAGGGGCATTTTGGCCGCGTACTGCTGGTGGACTCTAGCCACACAGGCCAGCTCGTCACCAACAAAGAGACCGGCGCTCGGGAGTACGAGGTCGTGGACGCACTGTCAACGATGTCCATCTTAGACATCAAGTGGTTGCTAGGCAACAGCAAGAAGCTTCGCATCGAATGATCATAGCCGTGTCAAAACATCTTAACATTAAATTGCTCTTAGCTGCACCCAGAGGATGCTCACACAAATCTTTCCGTTTATTCCGGTCCACACTTCCATAGATACAGCTACTGCGTTCGTACTGTTGCGCTAATTAAGCATTTCGCTTCCTTGATTCATTCTCTTTCTCTTCTGCGTCGCCGTCTTGATCAAGCAGGAACGAGATCCTCAGCTTCTCTTTTGCTTGGGCGTCTTCCTTCTCTTCTTCTAGATCTACGTCCAGCTCCGTTAAGAGTCGGTGCTCTTCGGCTTGGAGCTCGTCGGGCACAACACCGTCGCGGTTGATGACGAAGCCAGTCATTAGCTCTTCCACGTCCTCAACTAGACACCCGGCACTGAGTAACGCGTCGGCCAGTTCAATATCCGCTGTCTCCGAGACGATCCGGCCGTCCGGAGTAAACCGATAGTGGCCGATGACGGGCACTGGCACGTACATGCCGATGATCCTTGATATGAGATCTTCTTTGTGGATGGCGTGTGGGAAGAGATACTTGATGGTATTCCGAGAGATGATGACATGGTACGTTGTGAAGCAATACAAAATCGGGTCTTCTTCCGGCCCCGCGATGTTCACACGGTCCACCTCGCCGACAAACGACGCGTACGCAGCCGTGTAATACGTCCACTGGGCTAGCGACGCGCCAGGGCCTTTATGGTCTCCGTACACAGCCTCCGGGTCCACTATACGATCCAGGAAATCCCGTTGCGTCTGTGCCTTCACCAGTGCGGTAGTGGGACGAGACGCAGCAGAGGCATCCACCCCGGCCCGGAGCGGTCTCTCCACGGGCACCCCGTACCGGAACAACGCAAAGTACTCGCGCACGAGCTTCTCCAGCGAGCCGTGCGGGTGGTGCCGCTTGAGCATCATTTTGGACGTGTAGATGCTCTTGGTGGTGACCAGCTCCGACACCTCCTCCCTCAGCGCCTGCACACGCTCCTCCAGGCTGCCCACGTGCTGCTTGCGTCTCTCTCGGAACTCCTTACACCGCTGGCGGTTGGGCTTGGGCGTCTTGCGTCTAGACGCCGGAGGAGGTGGTGCTGGGCCTGCAGACGGGAAAGGCGTGGTCGTCATGGTCGCACTCGGGGCGTTTGACGGAGCTGCTCGATGGGAGCGAGGTGGTCTCCGATCCGAGGGTTCGGCGACGACGTGGTCGGACGAGAGCAGCGGAGGAGGGTCTTCCGGCGCGATTAACGGTGCTGTCAGCGACTGCGTGTGACTGGGCTGGTCGTCGCCGCCCGGGTGTGTGCGTCTGTGAGCCGCTGTTGCGGGGGACCCGTCGTCGTCCATCAGGCACAACACACAGCAGGCAGGCTGGCTCGGTCTCTGGCTCGCTCGCTCTCTCCACGGGCTGGCCCAGTGCCCAGGCCACACGCCGCAGCTCAGGTCGGGTCGGCACGGCAAACAGCGAAGGTGGAGTGGAGCGGAGTCGTCACCGAAGCCATCCGAAATCGTTTTGTGCTGACGACGAGGAGCTCCGCCGGACCGCGCTGGGGCTAGTTTCGTAATTTAACGGTCTCCACACTGGCGCTTTGCAGCCTGCTGATTGGATGGAAGTCGACATGGTTAGGTATCGTCGATGGTGATTGGTGGAAATGTGGACAGGCGTGTCCTCTCTCCCACAGCCGACCACCTTGGTTGTGGACTGCTTTCGAATTCGACCATGGCCGACGACTCTCCTCCTGCTCCTACGTACTGTAGCTAGGGGAACCCACGTTTGGATGACGGAGGAGGCTGCTTGCTCCACCACTGGACAACACAGAGACTGTCCAACTGTGTGCCTTGGCTTGGTCCCCCAACCGCTCGCTGAGTCGCTCGCGTCATCGACTGCAACGTGGACTCGGCCTGTGGCCCATTTACAGTACCAGCTGTGGGCCAGCTGGGAATGGGAGCGGAGGGTTCGAGTCGTCATCCAACGGGTTCGTCCTTCGTGGTATTTTTGTAAATTCGAAGATCTCAGCACATCAACAGACTTCAAAGTACGGTACCACAGTCACGACTTCAAGTCTACTTTTTTTGTAAAGTTTTTGTGAAGAAGTTAAACGACGACTGCAGTTCCGACCGGAGACAGCGAGGTTTACATGTCCTCTTCGTCCTGGTCGTCGTCCTGGTCCCACGGGTCACGTTGCGCGACGTCGGCTTTGGGGTACGCGTCGCTGTAGGCGCGCAGCGTGGCCTGGAAGTCTTCCAGTGCGTCCACGTTCATGCCGGCCTGTGTGAACTCGTACAGAATGCGCTTGTCCCCACGGCTCATGGGCGCCGTGAGGCAGCCAAGGAACTGGCCGACGCCGCTGGAGAGCGAGAGCTGAGACGCGGCGTCGATGGCGTCGATGGCGTCGTTGTGGTCAACGTACACTTGGTCTGGACTCCACTGGACGACGCTGTTGTTGGGCTGGAAACGTTGCATCGCGGTCGAGAGGATCGACGCGTGGGCATCGAATTCACCACGGAAATGGACGCGTCGGAAGCGAGGCGGTGCCGAGATGGCAGCCACATTGAGCGAGCCGAAGCCTCGCGCGCTTCGTCGTTCCCACTGCGGAAGCAGCGAGTACTGCGTCCACTTGAGCTGCTCGGTGTCTGTCTGTGCTGTCGCTTCATCAACGATCGCAATAGGGTTCTCTGTGAGCGGGAAACGCGCGGCGAGCTCAACGATCTTCATGCTGGGCACGATGCCTTCTAAGAGACTATAAATGCTCGATGAGCCGGTGGATGAGCGGAAAGCGGACATCGCGATCTCAATGGCCGTCGCGGCAAAGGATGCGGCGCTGCTCAGTTCGTGGGTCGACGTCTGCACACTGTATCGTCTCGAGGAGCCACTTAATGCCAATGGCATGAACACACTGGATATTTCGATGAAGGACGCGACAGACGCAGCCAAGTTGATTCGGCGACGTGCCTCGATCTTGGATCTGTCTCGGCTCTCGATGCCAGCACTGTAAAGGTTCACGTCGCTTTGGTCGGAGAGAGGGTAGTTCCAGTCGTTACCGAAGGTCGCAACGACTGCGCCAGGACACTCTTCGTTTAAATAGGTCAGCACCTCAAGTGACAAGCCGGCCCAGGCAGAGTCCATGTCCACTATGGTCTGCACGAAGCGGAGGTTGTCGCACTCTTCGAGCACACCGCGCAGCCGGTCTTCAACGCGATCCATCGTGGGCAACGAGATGCTTCCTTCGCGAGAAACCGACTGGCCTTCGTAGAAATTGTGGAGCGGCATGTACGGTCGAAATTCGTCAATCTCCACGAGATTTCTATCGGAGAAGTCGTCCCAGTTCCAGTACGCCGTGCTGGGAAGGAACGACGAGGACGTTGGCTCTGCCGGCGCCTGATCGTACACCTGCACGCCTCCACTCCTGCAACAGAATACCCAGTCAATTCAGAGAGTCCTGTCATCCGAGTGTGTCTGTGGGGGATGGATTAGATACCATGAGTGAGGATCTGGTTGCGTGGCCTCACGATTCACCGCCTTCGTCGACGACGTCTTCCGGTGGATTCGTCCTGAAAACCCACGCAAACAACACAGCATCAGCACCCCCGTCTACACCGCGCTTACAGCTCAGATACCACGCACCCTTGGCTTCGAAGGCGAGCACGCGCGGCTTGCCGTCGGCTCGATGCAGCCCCGACTGATAGCCACGAACCACCACACACCATCAGTCTCCACATATCCAATCGCACAGAAATCCGCCGCTGTGACGCGCCACGTACGTTCCCATCGTTGAGCTTCTCGATCGCATACAGCTGCGCGCCGATGGTGTTGGCGGCCGTGCCGAACTGCAGGCGCAGCGTCTCCTCCGGCAGATTCGTCGTCTCCATTTTGCTTGTCGGGAGCGGTGATACGCTTCCACCAAACTTCGACTATACTATCAGCCAATCAGAATCGATACGCGCGTATTATCCACCAATCAAACGCATCAGAACCCAACACTGTAGGAAAGGACGGGAGACAGTACCCATGGAGCTCTTCGCATTTGCGGACGCTGGCGCAACGACACTGCATCTACCTATCCATATAATCTATCGCCAGCCCTACTCGAGCTTCATCGCCACATCTTCTTCCTCGACTTCTCCAGCCTCTCGCTCCTCGTCATCCGTGAGAGCTGAGCCTTCCACGGGCTCCTCCGTCTTCACGTTGCCGTCGCCAGCCTCCGCTTTGACGTCGACCTTCTCGTCCTCGTCACTTGCGCCGTATTCAGATGAGAAGATCTTGGTGCGAAGGTCAGTACACCGGCTCAGTAGCTGCTCGTAAAAGTCACGGCATTGCTGGAAGGGCTGGCTGTGCCACAGCGTTTCAAACTCCTCCAGAGAAGAGCATACTAACCGAACGGTCCCGACAGTTCGACGGGCGTACGTCGCGACAACACGAGCATCGACGCCAGAGCTCGACTTCTCGAGGATCTGGACTGCACCAGCGAGCACCATCGAAACCTTCTCGTGGAAAATCGGCACAGGAAACGTCTTTACGACTCGTTGCTTCACGGGCTTGCCGTTCGCGTCCGTGATCTCCGGTTCGTCGCCTTCCTCAACCTCATAGTACTGCACGATCGAGCCGTCCGTTTGTCTTGCTGACTCGACGCGTGATCGAAGGAGGTTCACAAAGAATCCATCCACTATGGTTTTCCACACGGACGAGTTCTGGAGAGATTCCACTGCTGTGCTTCCAGAGGATTCCGCATCGGCTGTAGCGTGGATCTTCACGTCGTTCAGCACAATCTCTCCAAGCGAATGTAAGAAGACACGGTCGCGGAACAGGATCTCGTCTTCTACCAGCACGAGCAGATGCAGCAAATGAGATGCGAGCTCAGCGTGGTTGTCTTTGAGTGACTGCAGCACGAAAGCCTTCGTCAACGATCGAATCGCAGAGCTCGCGCGAAGCATGTTCTCCCATAGTAGACTGTCTGCCAGGTCTTCTTTCAGTGCTTTCGGTTCACGATGGGTTGTTGAAGACGGCAGTCCGATACGATACGTTGCTATAGATCGAATCAACAGTGGCAGCACGACTCGCATTGTCACGACTTGAGGGGCTCGCAGCACGTAATCTTTCTTGCGCAGCATTCGCCGAACACTCGCTGGATTTCCGATTTGAAGAAGTTGCACGAGCCCCCTACAGACGAGATTATCGGTTGGGATCTCTCTCTTTTGCCAGCACGATACTAGTGTCTTCAGCAGCGTATCGCATAGCATTTGCTTCACGTGCGGGTCGCTGAGGATCATGGCGACGTCAGCGAGTGTCTCGTCACAAATCCCCTCCGGCACCATACCCGTCTGGTCCACATCCCCAAAGTCCTTTAACGTGACCACGCCAGAGCTCGTGAGCATGGTCATGGCTTCAGCCGGTCCGCTCTTCTTGCGCTTCTTTGCTCGGATGCGTTGGGGCTCACCACGAAGCGTGATCGCGTTCTTCTCAATGATCTCCAAACCTCGCTTGCCCACCCGCTTGCCCTCCTTGTAGAAGACCGTCGTGTCGGGGTTGAACGTCATGCAGTTCTTGATCATGAGGTTGAAGTCGTCTGTGAACACATCCAGCGTCTTGTACTTGCCCCTCTTCGCCTTCTTGCGCATCGTCGACAGATCCATCGGCTCTTTGATGACCTCTCTGTAGCCCGGCACGTCGTCCGGCACAGGCTCCGCAAAGATCATGCGGACATCGATCTTCGCGATCTTGTCCAGCACGATCAGTAACTGCTCCACGGGTGGCGGGCCCAACACGATCTCAAAGTGGTCTTCTTCCTCCTGGATCTCCGACTTCTTTTTGAACTTCTTGTTGAGCGGAACATCACCAACACGCAGCTTCTTGATCACGGTCAGCAACTCGTGTAGCTGTGTGACGTCCATACTGTTGTGGTTCTTGATCGCTCGTTCAAGAAACCAAATGAACTTGTGGAGCGGATCGGTTCGTAGCTGGGAGGTTGTTTTATCGCGCTGCAGATTGGCCAAATCGCAACGAAGCGAGCCGAGGAACGGCACGTAGTCGACGTAGTCCTTGGCGTTCGTGTTCGAGCTTCCTGGGATGTTTGCGGTTGCGACGTAGTCCTTTAGGATCTCCAACGTCGACAGGTACAGCGCCTCCGAGTCGCCGATCATCTCGCTGAGCGTCTGCAGTGCAGCGCTCTTCCGCCGCCTCTCCTCCGGTGCGACGAAACCCGGATTCTGGCCGCTGCTACGTGCAGACGGTGATGGCATGTGGCTGGTAACGTTCCACAGATCGCTGGACCCATTCGCACTAACGCTTCTCGCAACCGACGACTCGCTCTTTCGCAACGCCGACACGGACGCACCAGAGGTAGCAGAGTGCTTGAGGTACCACTCGAGCTTCTCTTCGATGTACTCTTGCGTGCATTGCTCCACAAAGTAGTGCAGCTCCTGCTTGTCGACGTGGAGGATCTTGCGGCGCACGTGCACGGGCAGCTCGCTCAGGATGCGGCGGTTCTCCGTGAGCTCACGCAGGTAAGACTCGGGCGTGTCGTCCTGGCGAGCAAGAATCGCAATCGGGATCTTGCGCAGTTCACGGAACTCGATGTATGGAAACGTCGCCTCGAGCATGCGCTGTAGCTCTTCCTGGGACAGCTCTTCGATCCGTAAAAGCATCTCACGCTGGAGCTTGTCCAGCAGCGACGCGTACACGCTCGAGCGGCTCACGTGCAGCAGATCCAACAGCTTCTCGGCAGCTCCAAAGCGTGGCGTCGCAGCTGCCTCTGTGGGCTGTGTGGTCGACGTGCTCGTGGTCGCGAACTGGAGACCGTGGGCCGACTGGAACGCGCGGATCGCTTCCTCTGGATTCGGCGCCGTGCTCAGTAGCTCCTTCAGCGCCACGCCTCCTCGAGCGCCGATCAGCAGCGGCTTGCTCTCGTCCAGATCCATGCGGGCGATCCGCACGCTCCCGCCGTCGCTGCGCGGGGCGTCGTCACCATGGGAGCCGCGTGGCACCAGCGGCGCCGTGAGTTTGAGCTTGAGTTTGAAGGGCTCGCTGCTCATTTCGAGACCGTTTTTCGCGCACGTAGATAAATAGAGAGTCGCACGAGTGGATACGCGTGCGTCGGGAGCTCCGTCGGGTCTCCTGCGTGCGCTGCGTGGGCGCGCGTGACGCCAATATTCCCGCTCCCGCCCGCCGTAGGCCGTTCGGCGTGCTTGGTGGCTTTGTGTTTGAGGGGTTCTTTCCCTATTTTCACAAATTTAGGGAAAACCGTTTTCAAGAGAAACCAGGGGGAAAAAACCGAAAAGGGACTAGGCCGGTTTCTAGGTTAGAAGCTGAAGTCGGAGATGTAGGTTGATTTTTGAGCCAATCAAACACATTTGTAGGAGAGAGCAGTACAGTGGAGGACAGAGTAATGTTTCAAAATGTTGGCGATCTGTGGCACGGAAACCTTGGTGAGCATCAAGCAAGTGGCGTCGACGAAGAGATTGCAGCAAGATGGTGTCGATCCGCAACGCTACGGTGCGTGACGAGTTTGTTTATGGGCACATGCGTGTAGCGGAGATGGATCAGCATAGACTGATGCGTTTGGCGGTCGCTTTTGCGGTCTGCGCGCGTGGCAACAGGCGCAAGATCTCTTGCAGATGCAGAACGCCAACTTGTGGTGTCTGCCGGAGAACTACCAGATGAAGTACTACTACTACCACATCATGACGTGGCCGCAGCTGCTGCAGGTGGCGGAGGACCACAACGGCAAGATCGTCGGCTACGTGCTGGCCAAGATGTGCGTGTGTGGCGCGTGTGCGTCGGGCGTCATGGAGGGGCTGGAAGGCTGAGTTGTGTGTGTGTGTGTTCACGTAGGGAGGAAGAGGCGTCGGTTCCCCACGGCCACATCACGTCGCTCGCTGTGCTTCGCACGCACCGAAAGAAGGGTATCGCCACGAAGCTGATGCAGGCTGCGCGTGAGTAGACTTGCTGTGCGGCACCGCCACCACTGGGTTGGGATTGGACACTGACGATTGATCATGGGCAGAGCGCGCGATGGTGGAGAGCTTCAACGCCGAATACGTGTCGCTGCACGTGCGTGAAGGAAACGTCGCCGCCATCCACTTGTACCGCAAGACCCTCGAATACCAGTGCGTATCTAGATGCGTCTGACGAGCTCCTGGGTCCACAGTTATCTCACGGAGCATTCTTTTTGTGGTTGTGAAGGGTGTACGACATCGAAAAGGGCTACTACGCTGACGGCGAGGACGCTTACGACATGCGCAAGCCGTTCACGGACAAGTGCAATCAGGCGTTCGCCTCGCAAGTGAACAAATTCAAGAAGGTGCTCGCAGAGAAGGACGCCGCGGCGGCTGCGGCGCTTGAAGCGGAGCCATCCGCCTAGACAGATCAGACACAGCGAAAAAGCAGGGCTGGAGAAGAGTGGGTGCAATAGATAGCGCAATTGGCGTTGTCTCTCAACTCGATTGCTCTCAGTGTTGACGGTTTAGGTCGTGGACGGCACGTTCCTCTTGGCAGCGAGCTTCGCGCGAAGCCGCTCTTTTTGCGCAAGCAAGAGGCTCTTTTTGAGGTCCTGCACAGTTCGAGAGCTCATTAGCATTCTCTCGCGGTTTTTCGACGCTCCGTGCAAAGAGAGAAAACGTACCAGGTCGTTTGGCGGAGTTTCGCTTGACTGGGCTGAAGGGAGCGAGGCTACGGGGACGGCGCTCGTTGAGGAACTCACAGGCGCGACGGCTCCTGGAGAAGCTTTTTCTCCGCTTGCCTCTCTTTGACGTAGTGATTTTGGTGTCGTCTTGTGTGTGTCGTTCGGGTGTGGCTGAGATGGCTGTCGTGGGGCTGCTTCTCGTGGAGGCTCGTGCTTCTGGGCCTTACTGAATGCTTTCCTGGTCGTGGAACGTGGCCCTTCCTGCCAGACGCCACCGAAATTTGGTAGCCACGTCGCTTCGTCGTACTTTGGCTTCAGGCGCGCGAAGATGTCGGAGCCTTCGGTCCTCTCTCCACTTGAAGGATGTTTCCGTTTCGTTCCGTGCGCACTTCGATCCGATCTTCGATTGCAGCGTTTGTACTCTTCCTCGGTATCCACCATCCACGGGGGCACTGCGAAGGAGTGGACGTTCGCGATCTCTTCTCCCCAGTCGACGCGACGGATGGTGCCAAGCCCACTGGCATGCGCCATCTCGGTTGTACGGTGAACAAACGATCCATTCCCAATAAGAGTAGGATGTACATTGGTCGCTCCGCCGTAAGTTTCATGCTTGGTCGGCGCAGCAGAAGTTGTGCCAAGAGCAGAAGCTGACTGGGCTCGGTTTGAACGCACATCCTACATAACGAGCCGTCAGAACAGCAACGACAACAACAGTGTGGACCCGACCAAGACGAACCTGCAATCGCGCCGCGACCGTGTTCATGAAGGCTTCGATATGAGAGGAGCTTGGGAAGTTCGATGGTTTCGCAGTGGCAGCTTGATCGGATGACTCGGCTTCCGTTGCAGATGCTTCTCGCTCGCGTGCGTCCATCATTTGAATCAACTGAGGCATACATCGAAGGCATCAGTCACGGGCACGTACGCGTGAAGCGATCTCAGTATGACGCTGCTGTGAGTGTGGTACCTTGTCAGCATCCTTCGTGGACATCCATAGCTGTTGGCGGACCTGCTGGGCGGCGTCACAGCAGTGGTGTTTGCAGAAGTCGTTCAGGTGTTTACGATGGCTGGAGGACGCAGCGTGCTGCACCCAAAGCCGCAAAGACTCACTACATCAGCCCATGCGTCAGAGGCCACAACAGACGATCGAAACGGAAGACATGGCCCCATTGCCACGTACATGTCGGCGCCACAGAACACGCAGTACAGCTTGCCGTGGTCGTCGCAGTGGGCTGCCGCTTTCGCTCGCGTGACTTCAAAAGAAGCGACGCGAACCGCGAGGAAGTCCACCGCAGCGCGTTGGTGGCCCTTCGAAAAGACGTGCTTGCGCCATTTCAGATCGCTGGAGCGCCTGCAGATGCTGCAGTAAGGAGCTTCAACGGCATCGTCAATTGATGCCATGAATGGAAGTTGCTTTGGCTCATCCAGTCACCGAACGATTACATTAGCTTAGTTTACGCACTTTCTTCCGTAACGATACCTAAACTAATCACCGGGCTGTTCGTTGCGCCACCCATCGTCCCTCTACAAGAACGGCATCGGAACCCCTCAAACGAGCAGCTCCCGCTCAAAATGGATGCTTCGCCAGTCGCACACCAGGATGCTGTCGACAACGCAAGCACAATGCAAGCAACGCCGGCGTCCCCATCCGCACAAGTGCCACCACCACCAGCAGCGGCCCCACCCTCTGCACCAGCAGCGCCTGGTGCTGTGGCTGCTGATGGCCTCATCGCTCAGCCGAAGGCAAATGCGAAAGGCAAAGGCAAGCGCACGACGCTGTCGCTCCACCAGAAAGCGATCGTCAAGACGTTTTGCGACCAGGAGATTGAGCGGTGCCAAGTGCGGTCGGAGTTTGTGCCGTCCCACGAGACGCTGTGTCTCGAGATTGCGAAGAAGTTCGGATGGGAGGTCGGGCGCTCCACGCTATCGAAGATCATGTCGTTGGACTGGGACCAGCTGCAGCTCCACAGCCACCCTAATCCAAGCATGCGCCGCAATCGCAAGCCGCTCTTCCCAGCGTTTGAGGCGGATCTGATCAAGTCGCTGCGTATATATCTTATCAACCATGGAGCTGTGGCGGAGGGGAAAGTGCCTGATGTGGCAGCATTGGTCGGCCAAGGCATGGCGCTGCCTGGTGAACCCAAATCCAGTCCTCCAATTTTGACGGAAGCTATCATTCTTGAAGAAGCTCAACGGCTCAAGCAGCTTCACAACATCAAAGACGAAGAATTGGTGCTCTCAGTTGGATGGCTGGCGCGATTCAAACATCGAAATGGTATTCGTCTTCGCAAAGCGAGCTCTGCGCAGAGTGAGGGCCTGGGAGCGGGACTTGGGACCTCGTCGGTTAATCCAAGCTTGCACGGCCACAAGCGGATGAAGCTCACTGGCACAACGAGTCCATCGGGTGGATTCGAGTTTCTTACCAGCGCGAGTCTTCTAGACGCCGGCAAGGCGTATCACGTCTCATCGCCTTTGGAAGACCTGACAGCGACGTGCTCGATCAAGACCATGGAGGGAGAACACCACGATGGCGTTGATGATATTCCACAAGCCCAGTTGGACGCAGTGCCAGTCCAAGTGCAGCAGTTTGCATGTCCACACTGTCCACTGTCGCTCCCGTGCGGCATGGATGGACTCGACATTGTCATCGTTGGCTTCAACTGCATACGAGATGCGTTCGTTGCAGCAGCACTGGTAGGCGAGAAAGGCTCTGTCACTTGCATCGAAACGAATATCGGAGCGCTCATGATGGGGGAGAGCTTTGCAGAGTCGTACACGACGACGACCCTCGGTTATGGTGCGAACAACCTACAGCTACTGAACGTGCAAACGGGCCTGACCCATCCAGGTCTGGTCAACAACAAGGACGTCGTCATCGTCAACTGCGCTTTCTGCAGCATCACCCACAAGTCAAAGATCCTACAAATGGCATTCAACTGGCTGAAGGAAGGCGGGGAATGTCGCCTCTCTTACGTGAGCAGCCCTCGCCGTCTCCCAATGTCGCAGTCACCGTCCCATCCACAGCTTGCTGATGCGAACAACCAAGAGCCCACGTCAGCTGCGATCTACGTCGAGGACTTTCGCCGACTCTGCCAGTACGTTGGCTTCCTGGATCCTCGCTGTTCGAGTATTCGGAAGTTTGATGCCATGCCCACGAATCAAAGCCCGACACCCACTCCACAGTCACTCGATCTAACCGTGAGAGCGTGCCGACTATTCAAGCTACGACTCATCGAGGACCGACCGGAGGACTATGGCGAGCACGCGACGTACCTTGGCGGTTTGGCTGGCCGCAACGCCGAGGTCTACCGTCTGGACTCGGATTTCTCCTTCGAGCGCAACGTGAGCGCGCCGATCGATTGCAACACATCACAGATCCTTCGCCTGAGCTGGCTCAAGCGTGCTTTTAGCGTGGAAGGCGACCGCTCTACGCACCGCGGCCGCTTCACGCCGTCGCATTCGCTGTAGGTGGATCGCCAAAGTGGTAGTGTAGCCATTTTGGTTGTCACATGCTGAAATCGAGTGATGTTATCAGCCAATCAGACCGCTTGATTCTGGAATCGGTGATCTTGATTGGCTGAGACCGTGGATCCACCACCACCACCAATCGTAACCGATGCTTTCTTCCTGTGTTCTTCCACGCGATGTGCATGGTCAGTCTTCAATTCGCGCAGACGGAGGCAGACCTTTGCACCTCCAAGTCGGAACCTCCGACACTGTCTCATCTAGCCTGCTACGTACTGTATCTTCCGAGGACTTGCTGTCCATTCGTCGGCCGATTCCTCCCATTCATCGTGCAGCCTGTTGCTCTCCATACGAGCTGCATGAGGGGGGAGCCGTGCCTAGAGTAAGAATCGGGAGTCGAGGGATCCCTTCGGATGCTTCTGAAGAAGGGGTTTTCACGATTCTCTCCATACCCAAATCAAAACGTGTATTCTATCGTCCCAGTCGGACTACTGTAGCTCTAGTATCGTAGAGCTCGTGCATGCAGTGCCCTTCAACTGCAGTCATCGCAGCTGTGAGTGGCGCGTTGGGCTCCACGAGCTCCTCGACACTACAGTCCCAACAATCAACAGCAACACAGATGTGTCACAATTGCGTTTTCGCGCTCTCGAGAGCGTCGTAGAACCAGACCATGTTCACACATTTCACAAAATTCGTACAAACTGTGTTCCTTCTCCCGTCACAGTACTGTAGAGTCTGTACGGAACTGTTCCTTCTCAAGAAGGCCAGGTACCGTCACCCTCTTCGCCTGAAAGGGCGTGGGCGAAACCAACATCGAATCTAAAGCAACTTAGCAGAAGGATTCTTCAACGTAAAACGTCACCTGTCATGTTGGCGGGCCCAAAATATAGAGGACACCTGCTGCTGGAGGGGCACCTGGAACGATTAACCACAGTGTGCAAGCTGAAATAGTACCCCATCTGCTCCTCCTGAAGCGCGAAACTAGTGGCAAGGAGTGCTTTTGTAGCCGCTACTCAGACTGGCCTTGCGGAGTAGTTGCATGCATGTTCACACACACAGCATGCGTGTTGAACGCTTGGACATGTTGGCTGGACCATGGCTGCAAATTTTCCACCAGGCACAAATGCGCGTCAAACGATCCCTGTCGGAATCGATACCTACGGCTGAAAATGCGGAAGTGGCAAGTGCAGGTTCCCATCGGAAGGATCAGTTATGGCAGGTACCAACCCACATCCAAGTTGGATTCCAAGGTGGCAGAGTCACACGGCGCACCCACGCACCTTGTCGCTAACACCCCTCCGAGCAGTCGTATCGAAGATGAGAGGTTCTGGCTGTTGGCTGGAGCCAATTCCGCCAGCAACCAACAATTGTGCGACAGCCCGCCTCCAGACAAGCAAGTGGGGCAGACGGGGCGGCTTCAAACTGTCCGGAGTCCGGAGTCCCGAGTCCAGGCGTTCGAGGCGTCCAAGAGCAAGCACTTGGGTGCCCGCCGATCCAAAATCCAACCGTGCCACCGAAGTTTCCCCAGTCATTCGCCCATTCGCTTCCGCATCCACTCTCGCGTCCAGCCCCGCGTGGAAATCCAGTCGACTCCGCTACCAATCTCTCTCGCCTTCCGAGTGGCCTGCTGGGATTGATTTAATCCAGTGCCGCGGCCATCATCCAGAGATATCGCGTGCCATCCACAACTTGCGTCATCAGCTGTCTGGACGACTCCACCCACCGCCACTGCGACCTTGAAGCCCACGGAGAGCTCATAGTGTGAACCCACGCGAGCAGCAGCACCACGCGAGCAGCAATCCCCATTCCGGAAGACACCACCACGCGGCAACGGACGCACGAGACCATGAGCCACGACAGCCCCACCAACGCCGACAGCATCGAGTCGCCATGGACGCGCGACGGCACCTACATCATCGAATGCACGCGCCGCGCGCACGCGTGCTGCCGGTCGTGCGACTCCACGATTGAAGTCGACCGCCTGCGCGTCGGCGTCGTCTACCAGCACAAGAACGGCTACGTCTGCATCAACTGGCACCACCTCGAGTGCTATCCACACGTCAATGCGATCGCGCTGACAAGCCTGGAAGGATACAAGGACCTCGACGCCACGCACCAACAGCTCGTGCGCCACCACTGCCAGCTTGCGGCCGAAGAAGCGCACACTCTGAGACCAAGCGCGTGCTCCGCATGAAGAGAAAGAGAGCAAGGACGAGGAGGTTTTCCATGATAGAGGTTAGCTAGATAGAGGGACGTCGTATTTATTAGGATCAAGAGAGTTCACGCCGCGGCACGATCGCATTTTCAGTCACTAGCGCGTCACCTCCTTCGTCTGAGCGGTCTCCCTCCGCCGTTTCCCTTTGCCGCTGGTGCGCGTCGCTTCCCTGCATGTTCGAGCCCAGGTGGTTTGTATCCGTCACGAGCAGCCGGGGGTTAGTAACACCGTCCTGAGATTCAAAACGAACTCCCTCGCACGAGTGACGTTACGGTGGGGTGACATGTCACTATCGCGCGGTCCACAGAGAGAGAGTGATTGTTGTCCCGCCTGTGTCAGGAGCTTTCCCGAGAGACGGGAAAGAGGGGCACAGGTCCGAAGGAACGAGTGCGAAGAGGCCACGCGCACAGCACGCCAGCGACCACCACACGTCTCCACGCGTGCGCGGCAGCATCTCACCAAGACACGTCCGCGAAGGTACCGCGTCGAGGCTTTCTCGAGTGCTGCTCTGCGAGTGTAGACGTTGAAGCAGCATCCGAATCCACCCAGAACAACGCGTAGAAGACCCTCTCAAAAGCGCGCACGTCGAAAGCGTTTGGATCGTCACGATGGATGTGGACATGGACAACAGCGCGTACCGCACTCGGCTGAGCTCGAGTGGCAGCTTCTCGGCGATTAGCAATGGGAGTAGCAGCAGCGGCGGTGCGCACGAACAGAAGTTCCTCGTGTACAATGAAGCGCTGCTCCATTCGGCGACATGCCCTCTCAAGAATTGCATGGCGAATGACGGACGATGCCACAAGATCAAAGCAAGTATCGATCACTTTGTGCGGTGTTATGGACCAAGACGACGAACTTCCCCGATTGAAAGGTGCGATTCTCGTGGATGCTAGTGGTCTCCTACTACTTGCGTTACTGACCCATTCGTGATGGTCATTTGTATCCCAGTTGTCCGAACTGCTCGCGGATCTGGGGGCTCCTCTGTTATCATGCGAAACAGTGCCCCACGCCCCACGGCCAGCGCTGTGTTGTATCCCAGTGCGATTATTTACGCGAGAAGATTGCTCGAAAGCAGCAAGAAGACCGAGAAGAGTTGCAGCGCGCGCAGTCGGTGCTACGAGCGCAGCCGGCTCAGCAGGAGCAATGGCCAGCGGAGAGGCGAATTGCCCAAGTAGAAGCCGACCGCCAGAATGTACTCATGCTCATCGAACAGATCCGCGCCGAGAAGGCCCGACAGGCCGAAATGGCTCTGTGAGGCCGTTGGAACTCGCAGCCGCCTCACCACCCCCATACTATGAACAACAGTGAACAGTCCACCCCGTCTTCTCTTCTGCGCATGTGCCGTATCCTCCGCATCAGTCGAAGAGCTCTTTCTCTCCTACTGCCCATGCGTTGCAATGATATGATTCTTCTCTCGGCTGTCGAAAGAATACCGTGTTTGTGTGGAGCCATTTTCCCGTTCTTTGCCCCAAATTGCCGTTCCACGACGTGAGTTCTCGCGCCAAATATACCGTACCCCGTAACGGACCGCCATGCAACCGACGCAGCAGCGGCAGGTCAATATGGGACCATGCCGCCGGTTTCTTCGCGGGGATCGCCGCCATTCCCTCGCCGCTGCGGCTGACACGACGGCCTACTTATCTCTGTGTGTACCTGCGCCTGCGCCATGGCCGGAGGCTTCGCGGTCGGCGCGCGCGTGGACGGGCTCTACGACGGCAACAGCGACGACGTGTGGTACCCTGGCGTCGTGCAGGCGGTGCATGAAGACGCGACGTTCGACGTGCTGTACGACGACGGCGAAGCCGAGCACCACGTGCTGCCGCAGTTCCTGCGCGCGCACCGCCGTGGGACGATCTGCGTGGGTACGCGGGTGTTCGGCCAGTACGCTGCGGGCGACGAATGGTACCCGGGCAAGATCCAGGAAGTGCTGGAAGACGGCACGTTCACGGTCGAAT
>JAADVE010000099.1:0-34510 GCA_023334595.1 Pythium utonaiense | reverse complement strand
TCTCTTTGATTCTTCTGGGTGGGAGTGGATGTTGCAAACTGCTGGGGGTTTGTGACACATGCGGGGTGGGCTCAAATGAAACTCAGCTGTTTGCCCAACCTTGAAGCTGGAAGTGTTTCCAGTTCAGGAGGAGATATCGTATATCAGTGCATTTGACATGTGCAGATGATCTGCGTGACCGTCACGTGGACGAGAGAGGGTAGGGCTCGTCCCCACCCTCGAAATCGAATACTTCCGGAGCTGTGGCGCATTCACTCGCGCGTCGCTTCCTTCTGTGGACGTCGCCGTGCTTTTTGCCGTTGGTTTGCTGGAACCGAACCCCACGCGGAACACAATCTGCGACGACGCCACGACTCTGTGCATCACTTTGTTGTGGCAGCACTGTGCAGCAGCAGCAGCATTGCTCACGGCGCCGGTCCCAACGAGCAAAAAAACTCGGACCCAAAAAAACCCAAACCGAAGAAAAGGAAAAACAGCCCGACGCCGTGAGGCAAGCAGGCGACGAAAAAGAAAAAAACAGAACGACTGCGTTTCCTTCCTTTGCGTCGGCCGGCGCGACAAGAGCATCGAGCGCGGAGGACGCACGACTCACACGCACGCGCGCACACCGCGGTTGACGGCGGCAGCCTCTCTCTCTCTCACTCATTCCACCAAGCGACCACGCTTGCTACAACCACCGCGAGCACCGCATCGCCGATCCAGGCCACGTGATCCTGCGGCGCATTTAGTGGACGGCTTCCGTCGGCATCTCGCTCCTCTGGACGTTCGTTCCCACGTACCGTTCTCCACGAGATTGGACAAGTGTTCTCCCGCATTTATCTTCGTCCAGCAAACTTTCGTTGGCGAATACCAACGCAACCAACACAACCAACACAACCGACGACACCATGGCCGGCATGACCATGTTGAAGGGCAAGTACAAGTACATGCCGCTGAGCGAGGCCAACGTCAAGCCCGTGATGGTCGCGGCGTTCGACGGGCAGAGCATCTACGTGCACGGCGAGCACTCGTCGTCTGCAGCCATGCCGCTGTCGTCGTCGTCCTCCGCGAGCGCGCCGTTCTCGGCCGAACCGAAGATGACGGTGCGATTCTCCATGGGCAACTACCTGGGCGGCGGCATCGCGGGCGTCGTGAACGAGGCGTACGACAAGCTGCAGCAGCGGCACGTGGCCGTGAAGATGCTCAACCCCGTGGGCTACAAGCTGTCGACGCCCAGCGTGCTGCGCCGCGCTGAGATCATCAAGAAGGGCGTGCCGTTCACGGCGAACTCGCTGCGGAGTCTCACGCTCGACCACGTCTACTGGGTCAAGCTGCCAGCCAAGCGAGAGCTCGTGGCGTGCTACGTGGACGCGCGTGGCTCGAGCAGCTCCAGCGGTAGCGGCGCTGTGAGCGGCCAGACGCTCAAGGAGCTGACGCTGGAAATGTGCGTGGCGCTGTGGCAACTGGACGCTGATGAAGACGAAGACAACGATAGCGTGGGACGCAGTGGAGGGCTACGCGCAGAGGCGGGTGCGTCGTCCCACGAGCCGCAGCGGGAAGAGATGAAGGGCGGCAGCAGCGGCGTGGCGGACGGCGATCTGCCCATGGGCAACGAGGACGAAGACATGATGATGATGCTTATGATGTCGCGCGACTCAGACTCGTCGGAGATGATGGAAATGCTGCCGCAGCACCAGCATCAGCAGCACGTGACGGTGGGCGACAGCGTGTACACGATCCCCACGCTGCCGGCCAAGTACCGAGCGTTCCTCGAGAGCCGCAAGTCGATCTACCGCGAGATCGCGCACATGCACAAGCTCACGGGCAACTCAGTGTCGGGACAGGTCGCGCACGGCGGCCACCCGAACGTGCTCAAGCTGTACGACGTGCTCGAGTATATCCAGCCCAGTAAGAGCACGATCTTCCTCGTGCTGGAGCTGGCCTCGGGTGGAGAGCTCTTCGACCGCATCCGCTCGGACAACGGCGTGGACGAGCGCGTGGCACGCAACTACTTCACGCAGCTTCTCTCAGGCGTGCTCTTCTGCCACCAATTGGGCATCGTGCACCGTGATCTCAAGCCTGAAAACCTGCTGCTGAGCGACACGGACGTGCTGAAGATCGCGGACTTTGGGCTCTCTGCACACTTCATCGCGGCCGTTAGCAGCGGAGGCGGTGGTGTCGGTGTGTCAGCGTCCGCTGAGGATGACGGACGTGGCTTCACGGGCAGCAACTTGATGCTGCCGGAGCTGGACGACGACCAGGACGGTCTGGGAAGCAGCAGCATTCTGCTGCCGGCCGCGCGGTTCCGTCGTCTCAACTCGATCGTCGGCTCACCGCACTACGTCGCACCCGAGGTGTTGCAGAACTCTCGGTACGGATATGATGGTCGCAAGGCGGACATGTGGTCAGTGGGCGTGATCTTGTACGGACTGCTGGCTGGCTCGCTGCCCTTCGGCAAGGAGCTGCCCACGTGCCCTCGGTACCTCAAGTTCTGTGAGTGGATCCGCTCGTTGCCTTGCGACCCACAGACCGGTAAGCTCGTGTTCGACGCGTCTATTTATCAACCAGCTCTACCGCTCACACGGATACCGCTGCCTCCTTCCTCGTCAACTTCGGCTTCTCCATCTAATGACGACTCAGCTTCCACGGCATCGGACGACCCTGTGCCGTCTGCTTTCCGTGTCGCTCAAGTCCACCCCAACTCTCAGACTTCCTCGTCGTCATCTTCCTCATGGTGGCTTCAAAATGGACCGCCACTTCCTCCAGTGAAACCGTCGGAGATGAGCGTCGCTGTCGTGCCCACGGCGCTTCCTAACGGCGCGCCCAGCGGACGCCGCGGCAGTCGCGCCGTGTCGTTTCCGTCGTGGCTCTTCCCGTCCAAGCTCTCACCGCATGCCGTGTTTCTTATGGCCTCGCTGCTGCATCCGGAGCCTGGCAAGCGGGCGTCGTGCGAGGATACATGTCGTTCCGCCTGGGTCGCTGTTACGGACGCGTCCCAGTAGGAGCATTACCGTCTCCGTCGGCTATGAACCATCGAATCCTCCATCCTCACCTTGTCGGCGTGGCGTCCTCCTCGTTCTCCATCTCGCCACCAACCCTGTGCTATAGTATCAACCCCATCACCCCCACCATCGACATCACCATCACCACCAAGTTTACCCGTAGAATACCCAAGCAATCCCATAAACAAACTGTATAACGCTTTGCCAACTCACGTTGTCGCGGCCTTGGTCTTCATCTTCGTGGAGATCAGCGGGTTGTTCTGTGCGAACGTCGTGACGTCCATGACACTCACGTTCAGCGTCTTCCCGAAGTGCGAGTGGTACTCCGTCGTGGTTTGCTGTAGCTCCTCAGGCGACAGCGTCAAATCCATAGCCTGGAAGAGCTCGTCCAGATGCGCCATGGGCAAGCTCATGACCTTGACCGGAGGGGCATTGTTGGCTTTCTTGCCCTTCGCGAACTTTGTCTTCATGTCAGGCGATGGGATCTTCAGACTGACGTTGTCGAACGCCTTACGCACTCGTTCGTACACAGCCTGCGTCCCTGCTAACTCAGCCATGGACACGGCCATTCGCCGCTCGTTCTGGATTTTGTTGACCTTCCGCACTGCTGTTCGCCGACGGTACCGCGCCTGGATCTTCTTGGCTGCTTCCAGTCGATTAGCTGCCTCCTGGTCCGCTTCATACTCTTTGCGTCGTCGTAGATCGTCCTCCTCCGCTTGCTTCACTTGCCACCGTTGGAAGAGTTCAAACCCGTCGTATGGGGCATTGAGCTCCTGCTCCTCCTCCTTGGTTCTCTTCTTGTAACCCGTCGGTTTGGCAAACTTCGCAGGGTTCTTGGCCTTGTCCAGTTGCTTCTTGCGGTTCAGCATATCCTGGAAGAGCTCCATCGTGCCTTTCTTATGCGGGTTTGCTGCGATTGCACGAAGATAAAACTGTGTGGACTCTTCATACTGGTCATACAGCCACTGGAGGCACGCGGCGTAATTCAAGTTGCTCTCAGCATCCTGAGGATTCTGAAGGAGCGACTGTCGGAAGAAGCCGAGAAACGCCATCTTGTACTTGATGAGCTGTCGGTCCAGCAGCTTGCCACGCATAATCATGTCTTCCACAAGCGAGACGTCGTCTTCCTGGGTCACGTACAGATAAATGCCATAGGAGAAAAGGATGAACGGCACGTCGGGGCCTCGTTGCGCCATTGTACGTAGCAGTCGAGCGTAGAGTGGTCGCGCGCGCTCGTAATCGTGCTTGATCGAGTGCAAGTACAGCACATAGTTGCCCATCTTCACGAGGTTCGTTGGGTCTTCGAGATATTCACGCTCAGCCGTCTTCATCAATCGTACCGACTTTAGAATGAGGCGAAAGGCGATCCGAGCCTGTCGAGCTCGCCACAGCGTCTGTAGACGAATCGCCGCGCGCTTCATTGGCTGTGTGTAGCCCCATCGGAAGAGTTGGCATCGCTCGTGGAACTGCTCGACATCGTACGCCTGCCACTCACGAGGCTTCTCCCACGAACAGGATCGAGTGACGTGGTGGCAGTAAAAGTACACACCTGGAAACTCGCTCGGTAGCTCCATTTCATCCCAAACCTTGTAGGTTTGCTTGACTCGAGCACGCCGCCGAGCTTGCTCCCACGCAAAGTATCCAGTCGGACCAAGCTTCTGAACGACTTTCTCTCGATACGCGAGTCGACGAGCGCAATATCCACGGAAATGGCGCTGAATCTTGAGTGCCGCAAGGCGTCGACACCGATGCACAACGCGCGCAGCATGGTGGACAGACCGTTCCAGCTTCCGTGTGTAATATCCGCGCCAGTGAGCTTGAATCTTGATGGCGCAGGCATGTTCATGACGTTTGAAGGCGGCCATTTTGCGGGCCTGCCTGCCTCGGAATGCCCGTTGCAAGTGCACTGCGCACTTGTTCTCAAACAACAGCAATTTTACCATCCGTTTTGTTCGTCTCGCTCGGAAATGGCGCTGGATCCTGATGGCTGCCAGCAATTCCGTGCGCGTCTGCGCACTTTCAGCTTCAAACTCGTGGAAGAAGCGCATATACTCCATGCCAGTCGCACTCGTGTCGGCAGAGACTTTGCGGATCCTCTGTCGAAGACGCTGGTGGCGTTTGGAGTTCTGCACAACATCCTGTAGCAGACTGTAGTCGATTGGAGGTACAGCCGCGCGGACTTCTCCCGTGTTTTTGTTGTGGTAAAAGTATCGCACACCCGGCCCAGCTCGTAAATCAGCCCCTGGAGACGTCGAGTCAACACTACCACCCTGGGCTTCATCATCAGCTGCCGTAGGCGGAAGTCGTAAGCGTGATGCCACGCTGTTGCCTCCTCCACGCATGACTTCCCAGGCCTCACCCAACGCTGCATCGAATTCAATCGGCGTGTCCCACGTACAGTAGACTCCGCCTTCAACCGCAGTCGATGGACACGCAAAGAATGAAATCTCCGTGTGGGCGTCGACGTAGTGCGTCCACTCAGCTAGTGTGCCCATGCAATAGGCAGCTTTGAGTGCGACTTCCCACTCGTTCTGTGTCCGATCTGGTCGCTCTTCGTCTTCGTCTTCTTTTTCGTCTGCTCCGTCCTCTTCGGTCCCAGAATTTTGTCCGTCTTGGTTGACTGGCTCAGCCGCAAAGTACTGAAGGATGTACTGCACCACTGCCTTCTGGTTAAGCATCCGCGCCATACCAAGGGGAGTCTTTCCAGCGTAGTTTTTGATGTTCATGTCAGCACCGTACTCCACCAGTAGCTTGAGAGTGTCCACAGCCCCTTGACGAGCTGCTAGATGAGTTGGGTGGTTGCCGAGGGCGTTTGCACCAATGTCGGCGCCATGCCGGAGAAGGAGCTGCGTGCATTCAAATCGAGCGTCCATCTCACAGCTGATATGGAGTGCTGCGTCTCCGTCGGTATCTTTAACGTTAACGTCCACGTCGTACGTCATGAGCAGCTGGACAGCCTGGGGGGAGCCGTGATCTCCGACAGATACGGCAAAATGCAGTGGAGATCGACCGAAAAAGTCCTTCTCGTCTGGATTTGCACCATGCTCGAGAAGACTCTGCACAGCGTCGATGTTCGCGTTGCTGATGGCGTAGATTAGGGGGGTGTAGCCATCGTCGTCCTTGAGATTGAGTTGGTTGTCAGCCAATGTGGCGCTTGAGAGATGGTCGAGCAGGACGCGAAGGCAGTCAATCAAGCCGCGCCCAGCACATGCATGAAGAAGCAAGAGTGTTTCCCTTGAATGCCATGCGACGTCGAATCCACGAGTCTCCAGAAGCACTCCAAGGGTGGCAGCATGGCTTCCTTCCACGGCAAGCTGGACAGCGTTCAGACCGGACAGAGCTCGAGCGTCGGTGTTCGCACTGCGCTCAAGGAGCATTTCAGTCGCAGGCGTTTGACCCAGAGCGGAACAGAGCAATAGTGGAGTCAGTCCGTGTTCATCGGCAGCTTCATGCCACGCCCCGTGGTCGATCATGTATGCAGCAAGCGCCAAGCGGTCATCACTCAGTCGCTGTGTCTCTTCGTCGGCGAACATGAGAGGAGGGAGGTTTGCGAGAAGCAAGTGGAGTGGTGTCTGAAGATGTGAGTTGACAGCGTTGATGTCCATTTGGTGACGTAGACACAGCTTCACAAGCCGCTTGTGGCCAGCAGCAGCAGCTAAGTGAAGAATGCCATTACCTTCTGGGTCGACCACGTACCAGTACCCCAACTTGATAGCACGTTGCGTGGCTGTAAAGTCACCCTTATACGCTCCAAGCAAGATCGTCTCGGCTCGTGTTTTCTCAGCAAGTCGACGAGCTTGGCGCTGCCGCCAAATTGTTTGAAGCCTTCTTGCTGCGTCAATCTCCCATCGATACTTCCGTACTCGTTGCCTCCCACGATGTCCTCTGTAGACTCGCTGGATTTTTATTGCTGCACGATGGTGAGCGACCGAAACTCGGAATACGACTTGGCAGTGGTGTCGTCGGAAGTTTCGCTGAATCAAACTTGCACTTGCATGACGCTGTCGCAGCCGTTCTGCTCGCTTTTCCTTCTTGTAGTCGCGGTAATCGGCAAGTCCGTCAACCAAAACCATACGCAGAAGTCGATCTCGTCGTTGGTCAGCCATCCTCTTGATGTTGCGTTCTCGAAGCGCATGTCGACAGAGCGAGTCCAAGCTGAGCAGCAGCACCCTCTGCTGAATGCGACTCAGAATCACTTTGCATCCTTCATCCTGACGGTTTTTCACTTGACGCCTACATCTAGCAATCCTTCGCCCTTGATACCCACGGAAGACACGTTGAATCAGTCGAATGCTCGCGTCCCGAAGTCGCTGTGTCTTGAAAACTTGGCGGGCAAGGCGACCTCGATACACGCGCTGCACAAGTAGCACGGCCTCGACTCTCTTCAGCTTCCACGCCTGCGTGAACGCAGTCCACCGCTGGAACCAGTCTGATACACGTCTTTGGAGGATCGCCTGGAAGTTGTTTCGCAGACGTATTCGCTCCGCTGCATACGCTCCCCACTTGTTGAAAACACGTTGAACTTGCCGAGCCTGGAGCTTCTGGAGATACCTTTTGGCGACAATGTTACGCTTATTGTTCATCTGAACGACCTTGCGCAGTTGCCGCTTCTCCCGAAGCCGCCGATAGGAGCGCTGTATTAACGTTGCCGACCGTTGTCGCCGTTTAAACTCAGCATAATGGTGGCGCCACTTCATGAATTGAAACTTCATGAACAAGCGATTAGCGTTACGCTTCTTCTTGCAAGATGAGACGTAGTTACACCACTGCGTCAACATCCTCCTTTGGAGTTTCGTGTTGCGCTCTTGATCCCGAAGTGAGACCTGCTCGTTCCGAACACGTTCAAGTAACTCCTCTTGCTTCTTCTGCATCGCCTCGCGTGCTGCCTCTTCTTGCTCACGCTTTGCAAGCATGCGATTTTGATGCCGCTGAAGGTCTTTTTCATGCAGCGCATCTTGTCGCTTCCGATCCATAAACTCACGTTGTTTTTGGACCTCGCGCTGTCGAATCTTTTCGTGTAGCTCCTCCCGTGCCTTTTGTTTCACTTCCTGTGCTCGCCTTCGTGCTCGGTACGCACGTTGGATCTTGATCACCATCCGCAGCTGCAACTCCTCCATTTGCTTCTTCCACGGCTTGGCGAGTTTCGCTGCTGCTTGGAGTTCAATATCGTGCTTTCTTTGGAGCCTCGAGATGTGAGCCGCAAAGCGACCAAGCACCGACGGCAGTTCTTTTGCTCCGCGTGAAAACTCACCCTGAATAACTCGCTCGACTTTGCTTGTGCGCGTTGGAGAAGTGGAGACAACGTCCTTCCAAACATCATTCACGAGACTTTCATTCGTTGAAATCTGGGTTTGTAGGTGCTCCAGTTCTTGCTCCATGATACCGATTTGGTTGCGCAGCAGTCGTAGTTGCGTGCGATTCCGGTTGTCTTCATTGTTCGTTCGTTCCAGTCGAAGCAGATCGATCCTAAGGTTGCGCAGAGTCCTCTCCCGTTCACTGTACGTGGCCATCAGCTTTTCGATCTTTGCGTCACTTGAAATCGTTTCACGGAGGCGGAGTAATCCACGCAGTGACTCACCTAATCTGACGACATTGCTATGAGTGAGACAAACTATTCGGCTCCAAGTTAAACGATCACCTAAGTTCACGTACCATCGTCCTGGTACTTGTACTGTGCGATGATATCTTCTGCAACATTCCGGAATGCGTCAACGCTCCACACGAGAATATGCTCGATCGCCGCCTCATCCCTCGCATGAAAAAGCGGCGCCATTTGTTCCTGTGTCATGTATTGCGCCAACACGAACGGTGAGGCGCCTGTACTGTTGCGAAATCCCATTTCGATTGTGTGCGAAAACACCCGTCGCCACGTGAGCTCACAGGCGACTTGGCTCAGCAAAACCGACTTGGATCCGTCCGGGACGAGAGGATGGTCTACGAGATGCACAAGGTCTCCAGCCATAAACTTCTTCCCTGTCGTCGATGAGTGCGCGAGCTTGGATTTTGCTCGTAAATGGAGATCGAACTCACGCTGGATCGTATGGCGTACGAATAGGAAGAAGAGAAGCGTGTCATCATCGTAGATCTCACGCACGAATAGCGCGAACAACGCGACTTGAGGGAAGCTCTCTAGCGTCATCTCCATGTTGAGCATCAAGTCGAGGCACTCCTGGTCTGCTAGATGTGCGAGCCCTAAGGTTGTTTCGATCTGCTTGCGGACAAGAAAGGGCATTACCAGTCGAGGCTGAGGAGGCTTCCGGGGCTTGAGCTGCTCGCCACCGAGGCCGAAGTCCACTTCTTCTGGTCGTGGCGAAGGTGTTCTCACAGCGGGAGACGTGAGGTTAGCACCCAAGATGAAAGTGGCACTGAGCTCGTCGTAGATCTCTTCGATGAGTCGTAGCAGCCAGTTGATGGGACGAGTGCGCGGCGCGAGACCCCGCAACCGGCCGGGCTCGATCGAGGCAAACAGCCTAGGATAGCGACGTCGAAGAGTCTCCACGGAGATGACATTCGTATCAGCAGTAGTCTTGGCTCGCTTCACATCTGCGAGCTCTAGCTGGTCCTCAGAGCGTTGCCGTGTTAGGGCGTGCGGCGGCTTGGTCGTGGTGGTCAAGGGCTGGGATTCTTGGTTTGATTTCACTGGATCTACTACCTTTCCAGCGGGGTTGGGAGGTGACTTGTGCGCCACGAACTGCGCTGGCTTTGCCGTCGGTGCTGGCAGTGGATTGGATGCCGTGTATGTCTCTGCTTGATGGCCTGAGTCGTCTGGAAGCAGCCCACGCTGGCGAAGCTGGACGTTGATGTACTCGATCTTGTCCAGATACGGCAGCAGCATCTTCTTTTGCTCCAGCGTCTCGATGCTCATACGCTCGGCTGGCGGGGGAGTCGAAGGCCCGCTCCTCACAGCGCGCTCACTACCAGATATCGCCTGCGAATTGTTGCTGTTGCCGGTGTCCTTGGATGGCGCGTGGCTTCCGGAACTATTCGCTGGTTTCTTCCGCATTTGGCTTTCCCGTGGAAGCTTCGCAGCCTTCGCGAGAGGGCCGGACACTTCGCCGGCATCATCGTAAGGAGATCGCTTGTGTTTCTTCGTCATCGTGGCTTTAATCACGCGCACACAGCGCTCTTCTCCAGCGCCTTCCCCACCAGCATTTCCATTTTCGCCGGTGGTTTCTCCGCGGCGGTTCGAAAGGAAACAAAGTCACTGAAACGAGGGGTCACTCACAAACAGGAGTACCGTGCTTGGATGAATTGCAGCTCATGCGGGGGTATTCTCAACCGTAAATACCGAAGCCGTTCCTGTGGGATGAAGAGCTCCTCGTGCTCATGGACACTATGCGGTAGTCGCAAGGAACGGCGAGCTCTTGTTTTTCAGAGAGGTTTTGTTTATTTAGGTCTATTTAAGCGATCGCTCGCCCGTGCCTTCCGCTTGCAAACGTGGTCGTCGAGATCTTCATGCGACCTGGACAATCGCGGTTGCGGAAGACAGAACGCCGCACGTGGGAGTCGACTCGCCAAATACATCACTTGGTAACTAATGAACAGCGATGCGTCGGGCAGTTCAATGTCTCGGTGGAGACAATCGCCTTGGGCATCGTCGAGATGTAAGGGAGGGCGCTTACAGGCCCTTGGCCTTGTTCACGGCGTTCTCGTGGCGGGTCGCGAACCAACGGCGGTGCGACTTCCAGTTGGCACCGACCTCACCGTCGTACTTGAGGGTGTTGGTGCGGTTGGCCTTGCTCCAGTTCACGTCTGGGTGTCCGGTCAGGTAGCGCACGCACTGGAACGTGCAGAGGCCCGAGGCCACGACGCACGTGATGAGCACCGGGTAGGTGCCCTTGTCGCCCAACCAGCGCTTGACAGGGGAAGCCTTAGCGAAAGCCGACATCTTGATGGATAGGAGGAGGTGGTGGAGACTGGGATGTTGATTTCCGAATGAGCGATCGATGAAAGCAGGCCGGGACGTGTGAGCCGCACGGGGGGGGAGGGCCAAGCCACTCACTCGGGGCTGACGGTGCTGACGTCAGGTGACTCATTTAAGCATCCCCTATGGAAACAGATCGTCTTGTTTTTAAGGTAGCTGCGGTATACGACCTGTGATAATTGATGTGGGAATCGGATCCGCTGGGTTTTGATTGGCTCCCGTCGACGTGGTCATCTCCTCAGTGTGAAACGGTGAACCGAATCCTCCGCCTCTCCCCCTGTCGCTCTCTCTTACTGTATTACTGGACATGTCATGGCTTCAGGGGCTGTGGGTGGCCGTGTGTATGGGGATCTGTATGGAGGTGCAGCTGGGGGCTGTCTCCGCTGAGAATGGGTGGATGACGCTGCGGCATAAGGGACGAGCTTGTAACGAGGATCGTCGACGTCGACGTCCCAGTATGCATGTACGGAGGGAAGGAGGATGGTGACGGTGGCCACGTGGGCCACGCAGGATCTCTCCATGCAACAGGCGACTCGAGACGGGATGAAACGACTGGATATGCGAAACCGAAGGAGAGAGAACAGCGTGCGAGACACTCGTGTGGTTGGGATGGGAGCGAGTGGATGCGAAGACGAAGTACGCATTAAGATGTGGAGGTGATTATTGACTGGCCCGGTAAGAAAGGATCCTAAGAAAACTAGAGAAAGGTGGTCCGGAAGCGTGCATACTGTGGACGGGGAGGGAGGGGCCCGGAGAGATGCGGTATGGGACAGAGGGTCCAAGGGATCTATTTCGATAGTGGAGACCATGGCGACGGATATGCTCGGGACGACTGGTGTCTGGGTGGTTATGGGCCGTCCGTCCTACCTGGGCCGGGCTTCGAGACCCAGCAGCAACGGCAAGCAGAAGGATGAAGCTGTCTGCCGGTGGTGACAGCGTAACCCCAGTAGGAACAGTATGGCGTGGAGTCCGTATGGAATGGAAGGTGAGGAAGGTGAGGTCAGGGAGCTTGTGTGTGTGGTGGTGAAGAGAAGATGGAGCGTAACCTCAGTGTAACCTGCATGGTAATGAAGCGAATATGGAGATGAAGATGAATGAGCTGCCGATGCGAATGGGGGATCTACGTGTTTAACGGGGGCGAGATGGCTACAGGAGACGTGCGTTTAACATGTCGGACGTTGCATCTCCATGCAGCGTGCGGGACGATGAACGCAATTCCATTTCCATGCGCATGATTCCTGACGAAGCAGTGCGTTTCTATCGAGCGAGTCACCACCAGTCACGACCTGTTGCAAAGACACGCGGCCACACGTGCTCACAAAGAATTACGACGGACGAGAAGACGAGGAGCGAATGGAAGGCGACCAAGGACAGGTATATGAGGGCGTTTAAGGGCGGGATTCTAAGCGAGGGAGGGCGACCCAGAGCCCTTGCCAGACGTCGTGATCGACTCGATGGCCTCGACGACCGTCCGTGTGGCTACCGTGGCAGCAGCGACTGCCGTCTCGGCCGGGCCTTTCGAGGTCTCCTCTGCAGCGACCTCTGATACCTTTGTAGTTGGCGCCTCTTCCTCGTCGTCGTCGTCGATACCGCTCTCCTTGGCCAGCAGCAGCAGCACGCGCTTCTTCTCGGCGTCGATGATCTCCTGTTCGTACTTTTCGTGGTTCATGAACAGCAGAGGGAACATGCCGATGATGCAGCCAAGCGTGATGCCACCGGCGGACGCGAAGAAGTTGCACCAGTGCGTGATGGCCATTTGCGCCTGAGCTCGCGAGAGGTGAGGGTCTGGGATACCCACACGTCGCACGAAGGACTCGATGACGCCGCCCAAGCTGAGCCCCGTGACGTTTGCGACCGTGTTGCCCATTGCGGCAGCGCAAAGCATCGACAAGTGGTGGGCTTCGTGGAAGTGGTCCTCGATCATGTCACCAGCAGCCAGCATCATCACGTTGTCGACGAAGCCGAAGCCTACGAATGGAATGGCCGAACCGAGCATCACGAGCTTGAGCTGGTAGTTCGTGGGGCGCGTGGTTGCGTCGCTGTCGGGATGAGAGCGTGGTGCCTTGAGGCTGAAGCGTGTAGTCAGGAACGACCGGAACTCTTGGCGGTTCAGCAAGCCGTCCTTGTCCTTGTCAGCCTCTCGGAAGAACTGGTCAACGTCGTCATTGAAGTTGCGATTGTTCTGAAGCACACGCGCGACAGCTCGGTACCGCTGGTCGATCGACAAGGCATGGAACTGCTTGACGACCGTGCTCACGAGGTCTCTTCGTGAGGAGATTGCCGAGGGAGGACGCTTCATTCCCATACCGGAGGACGGTAGCGCACGCGCTGAGCGCTTACGAACACGTGCTCCGGTGACAGCACGACGGAAGATTCTCATGGTGGAGGAACTTGCTGGGTGTTCTTCTCGATTGCAATCGTGCTGTGATGGATCCTCGGCCTCGTGCACCTCGCCGTGCCCTGCAACTCTCGCGCCATGAAGTACAGCAGAAGCTTCCCCATCGCTCCATCTATTCTTGCTTGACTCGCATTATCGCGGTGACCGACGAGCCAATCTTCAACATGACAATAGAAATCCAGCAAAATATTGAGAATAAGAACGAGAATTTGTAGCTGATCTGCTCGAGATAGCGTCGAGACATCAGTCGTCGCAGATTGACTACCACAGCACGCTCGCAATAGCCACCGCAATGCGTGCGTCGATGGATACGCTGCTCCCCAGAATAGCACAAGTCTGGAAAGACTTCTCGCATCGTCTCAGTTGACGCGGTTGCCTTTCTATTTCTGGCGCGTGAAAGGGCGTGAGTTCCCTCAAAAGTACGATTGAGTTGTCGCAATGAACTGGATGCACCAAGCAGACCCAGGAGCGCAACAAGGATGAAGATCACCGGTTGCGTGGCGCCAAAAGACGCGGTACGGTTGGAGTACGAGAGATCGGGCGTGATTGCTGATGGAGCTGGACGGCGTTGGGGCTCATGGACCTTGTTCGTAGGAGTATCCGCATGTGCCGACGCCGAAAGAGCTCGAACTATCACGCCAAGTCGTCGACTTGCAGCAGGAAAAGGATGTGATCGAGGGTAAACTAATGGCCCAAATCCACGACTTGGAGTCGCAAATCCACAAGTGCGTACGTCTCGTGGTCGCATGCACTCGTGTCGCCTATTACAGCGCCGAGCTGACGTAGGTTTGAATGTGTTTGGACTCTTGTGAACTTAGTCTTCAAGTGCGGATCCATGATCTGTCGGAGCATCTCAAAGCTACGAAGAGAGAGCAAGTCCACTGTGAACAGCTAGCGGTTGATCGAGAGCGTACCATTTGGAAGGAGAAAGTTGCTGAGCTGCAGCGTGAACTGGACTATGAGAAGAACGAGAAAGAGGCGCAAAAGCGATGGCGCGACAAGTTCACCGAAGAGCAGACACCTGAGCAGCCGAACCAGGAAGACCGAGAGCCTATCGAAGTGGATCCACTCGAGGACGCACTTGCTAAGTTCGCTCAGAACATCGCACTTCTGCCAGCACGAGCGGCTCCGAAGGCAGCTCAGGCTGGTGTTCTGCCTTTCCTCGTGCATCTCGTGCGGGAACATTTCAGTGACGTCGTCACAGGCTCCGTGTTGCTCGCACTCGTCCATTTAGCGATCTACCACAAGCCCAAGCGTGTGAGTCGCTACAGTGGGAATGACATTCTACTCACGGCACGTGCAGATGCAATGAACGTCAACGTGAAGGAAGAGATCGTTAAGGCCGGGATCGCAGCACCACTTGCCCACATCTTAGAGGTCGTTCGCAACCAGCGTGTGCTGTGTGAGGCGTCGAGACTGTGCGCAGCGCTGAGCACGTTCGTGCCCAACAAACGCGTGCTAGCAGCGAAGAACGTCGTACGATTGCTCGTTCAGATCCTGCTGCCGGGCGGCTTGACGCACAAGTTCTCTGCCGAAACGGAGCCCAACGGCGGGAATGTGATGGATACCGAGCGACTCGAGAAGATCCAAATCCAGATCGTCCCAGAGCTCCAACGGTTTGCACTCAGCGCGCTCGTCAATCTCTCCCATGGTGCGTAGGACATACTCTATCATTCGGGACGAAGCTGTCGCTGACTAGATCTTTATATCGGCATGGTAGATTCCGAAGTGATCCGCTCGCAGATCGTCAATTTCCACTTCATTCCCACCACCGTGCGATACTTACGCGAGGGTCCGGACGTTTCTGTCCAAGCAGAAGCGGCCAAGCTGCTCGGCAACCTCGCGTACAATCACGTTGTGAACCAAAGTGCAGTTTTGACAGCGGAAGGAGACGCCTTCCTCGCCAAGCGCATGACCGCCGAGTGCCTCGCCAAGAGCAGAGGACTCGTACGGGCATGTGCCATCGGCGTGGGTAACCTCGCATATACGTCAGTGAACCAGCTCTCCATCGGCTACGGTGACGCGATGACGTTTCTGCTCCAGCTCATGGTCGACTCGACGGATCCGCTGGTCATTGAAGCCGCTGCAGTCTCGCTGAGTGCGATTTGCCACTTGAGTCCTCTGAATAAAAGCCGCGCAGTCGCCCAAAACGGCCTGCAGGTATTGTTGTACGCAGTCAGTCGCAGCAATCGCTACGGTAACGACGAGGACGCACTCATTGCGGCACTGGAATGCCTCTGTGTTCTCGCACGACCTAAGCCGGCTCGTCAGCAGGTCATCGAACTGGATGGCCATTTGCCGCTCTGCCACCTCTGCAAGAAGACGAGGAGCAAGCCGTTGCTGGTCGCGTGTGGGATGGCCATTTGCGTGCTCATCCCAACACCCCTGGAACGGCATTTGCTGCTCACGGACAGCAAAGAGAGCAAACTGGAGACCAACGGACTCGGTCTCTCGGTTCTGAAGCGAGTCCGCCACTTGGTGTACGGGAATGAAGACGGAGCTCCGACTACAGTGCCGTTGTGGCTTGAGAATGCCATCACGCGGTTGAAAAGCTACGCCGCATCACCAGGAGCGACGACAGGAACCGCCGGAGCGAGCGCGGACGAAGAGGATCCCGTGGAATTCCACGAGCGATCGTACTACTCGATGGAATCGCTGACAGACATCGAGCCTGACGAACTCTGTCCTAAGTTCTACGATTGAATGATAAAAGAGCTGTTGAATTGTCATTGTATTTGGCTGTTTGCTTGTTTGTGTGGTGAGTGAAAGGTTGGACGATGGGAAGCTTGCTCCGCTATCAGTAGACTTCTCCAGGCTCGTCAGCCACTCTATAAGAGGCTGGGGCTACCCTGTTGGTTGTATGGAGACAGCAAAGCCGTCGCTGTGCAAGCTGATGGGGCGTGTAAAGCCACAAGCGTCATTTGCGTCTCTTAAATACTACCAGAGCTATTGCGGCGTCTCCCCCGAGGCGCCTTTATTCCGTCTTTATCCGCTTAACATCATCTTCATCATCACTGTCCGAGTCCTCCTGTAAGAGCAGACCATACATGTCAATGAGTCATACATCTCCATCGCCTCCCATCCTGATCTAGAATCGTACCTCGTTCAGGTTGCGCTTCAATCCACCAAAATCTGCGTCCCCACCGCCTGAAGACGTGCCTCCAGCTGACTTGAGGCTCTGTGGCGTGCCGGGGATCAAGTGCTCTGGCGTGATATGCTTCGAGTTGGCCATGACGGTGTCGTAACAGTACTTGTGGAAGATTGTCTTCTGCTCCGTGACCTGGGCCGCTGGATTGTGGATGGTGCCGTACACAGCATTCGTGTACATCCAGTCTTCCTCTTCTTCATCCCAGCTCTTCACGAAGTTTTCGCTACAAAGAGATACAAACTTGATGAGTATGCCACCCAAGCAGTACCATACTTCTAGTATCTACATCACGTACCCGCAGATTCGGCAACGGGTCACACCTTCATCGACTGGAACACGCGCATTATCGTACTGGTCCTGCGAGTCGTCTTCCACTTCAGCCTTGCGGTCGAAGAACGAACTGCTCGTCGCCTCACGCGGTGCAACTTCACCTGAGAAGTCGCTAACCCACTGATCTTCATCTGGGAACCACGAGCGCGAGACGCCTCCTTTGCCACGCTCCTTCTGGGAACGGTTGTACTGGAAGAGGAAATCCAAATGCGCGTTCAGTTTCTCCTGCTCCTTGAATCGCAAGCCACTTTCGCGACAAACAAGGGGCAGTGCTGCATATAGTTTCTGGATGTTGGACTCGACGCGATCCTTGTGAGCGATGATCTTGTCGCTGAACCACATCTTGGAAGCCGAGTTCTCAGTTGTTGCTGATGGAGCTGGGGCTGTCGTTGTCGCTGGTGACTGGGCAGCCTGGCTATTGAGCCCCTTCAGCTTCTGCAAGATCGACATGACGGCAGCAGCGTTAGGCGTTCCACGAGGGTGGTCGTTCGTGATCTCATTCACTGGAGGCTCGTGAGACACTGGAGCGCTTTTCTTGCGTTGGAGCAAATCCATCAGATGAGCGACATTTGCCGATTGTGGTGGCGGAGGTGGGACCCCAACACCATGTGGAGGAGGCGGAAGAATGGCTCCTGGTGGTGGGCGATCAGAGAAGCGCGAGCGGCGAGGTTGGCGCGGGGCGGGACGAGGGTCCTGGGGTGGAGCATGTTGAACTGGTGGCGCTACGGGTGGGGGAAGAAGACCACCACCACGCGGAGGAACAGCAGCCGTAGCCGGTGGTGGTGTTTCAATCACGGGCGGTTGCTTCGAGGCCTTGTGGTACTCAACCAACTGATTGTACCATTCTGGATTCTGTACACGCACTTGCTCAAGCGAGAGATGTTCCGTTGGATGGATGCCCATGTCGTTCTGCATGTGAGTCAGCAGCGATCGCAGCTCCATGTCGTGCTGCTGGTGTTGCTGCTTCTGCTGCACTGGAGGAGACGGACGGCGAGGAGGCTCCGTCGTCGCCACGGTCTCACCTGCGGCTGCCAATGCGCGGTTCGCACCAGCACGCATCTGCGCCAACGCGTCGGAAGAGAAGATGCGTGTTTGATCCCACGTGTTCAGTACGTGAACGAAGCGACGGAGGTCTTTGCCGGACACCTTGTACCATGAATCCAACGAGAGGTTAGCTACCGGACCTCGCTGAGTGGAGGAGCAGCGGGTCGTACCTGCTTGACGCAGTTGCAGTACAGCGGCACGATGTTGCGTGCCAGAAGCGCCACGTACGGACCGCGCACATTCTTCAGGATCGAGTCGGTCAGGTAGAAAATGGGAAGCTTGTAGTTGGCGGGGGCCTGCATTGTTCACGCAATTCATCACACAGCCATGAGTCATACGCGTCGAGACAAAGGCGCCCGTGGGTAGTGCTGTGGGTGCCGTGGATGCGCCCTTGCTGCCTGGCCTACAGTCCCCTCCCCCTGGTTCCATGCCGTTTGAGCTTCTTTCGTTAGCAGCTCCTCAACCCATAGCCATTGCTCTCCCCAGAGACACAGCGCAGAGACGGAGGGGACACACATAGCAGCAGTACTCGACTACCCAGGGGGTCACAGCAGCAGTAGCAGTTGCGGAACACATCCACATGCACCCCCATCACCACCACACACACACATGACGGAAGGCGAGCACAAGCACGAGGAGCGAGCAGACTGTAATTTACCCGGTGGATCTTGGTTTCAAGAAAGCTAACAATCTCTGGCGCGTACTGCACGCGCTCGGCTAACTTGGTCAGCGCGTTGATCACGTCCTTGGCCGGGTAGTCCATCATTTGGTTGATCTTCGCGTCGAACTGGCCCAGAATGCCCTGGATCTCTTGGCGCGACGGCTCGCCACTCGCGATTTCGGCGCCTCCAGCGGGCGCTGCGCCACCGCGTCGACGCGGGTCACTGCTCGCGTGGCTCATCTCGCTGTCGGCTACTCGTGCGGTCGCTCTCGGGGCTGCGCTGCTCAGGAAGGAGCTCCGCGACTCGGTCATGCAGCAGCGTCGGGACGCCGGCGCTTCTCTCACAGGCGCGAAGCATTGGGGGCCAGAAATACAGTGTGTTTAATTACGTATATAGACACATTGGTTGCCAATAATTTCGAAATGGTGATCAAAAGTATGATAAAAATACGAAATAGAATACTGGCTCTGCCTGAAGTAACGATTTGGCGATGCTTCGAATAGAGGGCTTGGTTACGAGGGTACGGATCAGATGAACTCAGATCGGAGACGCGAAGAAAAACGAGGCGGAGTCAGATCGGGAATATGGGCGATCTTCGCGAGTTGGTGGCGGAGCTGCTGGGCTGCAGGTCCGTGTATGCGTCGTCTGATGAGAGCGAGGTGCGCTGCGTCGTAGAGCCGCTGCAGGGAGAGTCTGGAGGCGTCCAACAGTGGCTTGTGCGGCTGCTTCCACGCGACGGACTGGTGAAAAAAGCCCGGCGAGAGCCACTCGAACGTGGTGGAGAGCGCGACGAGAAGCCGAGTGGAGGCATCGAGCAGAAGCTGGACGACGTGCTGCGGCTGTGTGGGCGCAGCGCAGTTGCGGAGCCTCTAGCGCACACCGCGGCTCGCGAAGGAACGAGTGTTTTGGACGTGCTGTATGCTGAGATCCCGAGGTACTCGGCGCAACAGCCTCGCCAGGAGATTCTTCACGGGCTCTTCCACAAGAAAGCGACGCCACGCCACGCGAGTGCTGCGAGCTTACGAGGGGTACTGGAGACAGCGGATGGGCTACAGGTCGCTGTGTATGACTACGAATACCAGTCGCTGCATGACCTGCTCCGGATTAATCGCTTCCTTCTCGACGACGATGACGTACGTTTGCTCTCCTCTCTGGCATGCACGGGTTGGTCGCTAACTGTCTTGGGATGTGTATTGTTATCTGTGTAGGCTCCGGACGCTTCGTTGGGTGATGTGAAGCGACGTTTCCTCGTCTACCAGCTCTGGCAGCTCGCCTCGTACCTCGATCGCAACGGTTTGACGTTCCCTGACGGCCTCAACCCCACTCAAATCTGGCTGTCGGATGGTCTTTGGCTTCGAATTGGGAGCACACCGCTCTGGCTTGTAGATGCTGACCAAATTCCGACGGAAGGACCGATTCGCTCAGTGGAGCAGCTCACTCAGAGCTCACCGACTGATCGATGGGTGCGAGGCGACCTGAGCAACTTCGAGTACCTCATGCTGCTGAACGCTGCTGCTGGACGACGCCAGGTGAGATCTCTATCTAGATCCGCTGGGGTCGTGTACCACTAACACTGGTGTTTGGCTTGATGATCGCAGATCGATAGCGTCTTCCATCCCGTTCTTCCCTGGGTATCGGACTTCTCGAGCCGCTTTGGCGGTTGGAGAGATCTTTCGAAGACAAAGTTCCGCCTGAACAAGGGCGACAACCAGCTCGATCGAACTTTTGAGAGCAGCTTCGTCCCTCATCACATCACTGAAAGGTATGGAACGGTAGCTGCACTGGCAAAACTCCCGCTACTGACACGTCTGGTTGATTCTATGCTGTAGTCTATCCGAGATCACGTACTATATCTACATGGCGCGTCGAACGCCGATGTCAGTGTTACGCAAGGTCGTTCGCAACAACTTCCAGCCGAAGGAGTACCCATCAACAATGTCGCGACTGTACGAGTGGACTCCTGATGAGTGTATTCCTGAGTTTTACACGGACGTATCGGTGTTTGAGTCGATTCACGGTGAGGATGTGATGGCGGAGATGGAGCTGCCAGAATGGTGCGATGGTGCCAGTGACTTTATCCGCTCCCACCGCGCGATGCTAGAAAGTGAAGAAGTCTCACGCGTGCTGCATCAGTGGATCGACTTGAATTTTGGAGTCTGCCTCAGCGGCGAAGCTGCGATCAAGAACAAGAATGTCCCTCTAAAGATCCGCCAAGGCTCTGGTAGCGCGAGGAAGAGTCCAGGTTTCGTACAGCTCTTCGATTCAACTCATCCAGCACGATCGACAGGGTCTGGGATTAAGCGTTCAAACCTCTCAGCAGATCAAGTGGAAGATGTAGGGCAGGATGCTTTCAGCCAACGTGAGATGCACGAGAGCATGAATGCTAGTTTGCGATCCGCCATTCGAATCGCAGAGGATGCGGTGACTGAATCGATCGTTCCATCTCCCACCAACCATACCAGCTACGCTCAGCGTCCGAGCATCCCATCTCCCAGTAGCGCATCGGAGAAAAAAACGTTGTCATCATCATTCGTGATGCTGAAGAAGCGACCGAAGTCCAAGCAAAAAGTGCAAGGATCGACCGAGCTACAGCCAGTCTCTCCTTCAGGCCAACGGTCACCGACGGTTGCACGGTTCACTATCCCCAAATTCTTCGGTTCCGACCTCGCCGGAACTTCAGCAAGCGGTACAGCTCATCAACTAAGGGGGCAAGCTGGTCTGTCGCACTCTTCAGGACCCCGAGATGCGCCACTTGAAGTCAGTCGTGGTAATGTCACACCTCAACATACCACAACGAGCAACAGCTTTCCACCAGGAGCACCGACTGCATCTCAAGGGACACATATCTTTCGAGATCTGTGGCACCAGCTGAGTAAAACCGACGACGACGACGCGGCGGATCCGACAGAAGAGAGCAATAGCTTCTCCGATCTTGACTGGACTGGAGGGGACGTAGACTCGCTCGACGATATAAGTCTCCAGCTACTACGTGCAGGGCCCCCTATCAAATTACCGGGCATCGAGATGATTCCGGAAACCCCTCTTTCGACGATGTGGACTGTACAAGAGTCTGTGATCATCGCTCCAGTCTACAAACCGCCGCCTCGCAGCTGTAACTCGGTAGGTCCTCGCTACTGCCCACCTGACGTTGAATGGAAATGCTGATACTTCGACGTAGGCGGGTCTCTCGGTGGAAGACAGTACGAGTAGCGAGCTGGCGTTCTTCCTCGGGTGTCTGATTGCAGAGATCTACACAGGCAAACCTCTCTTTTCCGCAGAATCTGTCGCAGACTACCACCATTCTTATTGGGACGGGAAGAGTACTGGTGAGGGAGGTGGCATTGAGAATTGGCACGGCCATCTCAAACTGGAGAGGGAGCTTGGCTCAGTTCCCTTTGATGTGAAGGTAGAGTGCTGTGCTCTGCCCAAACTATCTGCACGGCGGGAGTCGAGGATTCTAACCAACCGCTTTTTGTTAGAATCTCATTCTCGACTTGATCCATCCCAACGCTCGACACCGAGTCGCATCGTGGCGAGCTCGATCTTCTCATGTGGGCATCAAAGCCAACCGCTCGCACGTCCTCCCGAATGGGTACTTTCCCAGCGACCACCCGCTCTTCCCAGCAGGGCTTGGTGTCCTCTACGGGTTTCTCATCGACTACCATCGCGCTAGTACGTGGAACGACCGATTTCGAATCACCCGCGCGCACCTTCCTCGACTTGTGCGACTTCCAGACAGCATCTTCCCGATGATTCTGCCCGTACTCACCAGTTTTTTCAAGGCAGACTCTCACGTTGAGGGTATCAACACCATCCAAGTAAGCGCTGCGACTATATACCTTCTCGATGGACTCGCGTCTCGAATGGGCTCGGCCGCAATGAAGAGAGAACTCCTCGATGATACGCTGCGCTTGTACGAGTCATCCAAGTTGTCACCCGTGCTCAAGCTGTCTCTCGGCACGCCTGAAGTGTTGAAGTCGCTCTCGACTGCGTTTGGGTCTGCTGCAATCTTGCATCATTTCCTCCCAGTTCTTGTCGAGTGGCTATCCGCTCGACCTGCCTATCGAAGCAAAAAGGACAGCTCATCCTCGGATATTCGCTCCAGTCGTCCAACGACTCTATTCGCCGCTGAGGCTTTCAGTATGCTTGCTGTGACGTGTGGGGAGCTAGCGTCGACCGACATAGTGGGTCCGTCCATGGCGATCAAGTATATTCTTCCAGCACTACTTCCCCATCTTGGCAAGATTCATCCAAAATGGTCTCGGCTGACGGAATCGACTCACGTCATCCGGCGCGAAGCACCTGCATCGGCGACGATTGGATCTCGTTCTGCCTTTGGAGGTAGAAATGGCGACGGCATCCATGTCGCGTACACGCCCAAGCAAGTATTGTACGAGAGTCACAGTGTTGCCGATGCAGTTCTATTGGTCTGCCGCGAGCTTCCAACCTCAGCTATCAGTGGAACACTGTTGCCACATTTGTGTGAGGTCGTACCGAGGATTGTCGACATCGCTGAAAGCGTCAGCTCTGCTCAGATTGACGGCGTTCCGGTTCGTGAGCTGCCTTGCCATTGTGGATGTCACTCCCCTTGTTTAACTTGTGTTGAATCCAACAGGATGATCTTGCTCGTGAGGTGTACGTAACGCTCCGCGTTCTTCGCCACGTCGTCCGATCACTAAGTGAGCAGGCTGTGGAGAAAGATGTTCTGCAGCAGCGTGCCACGGTCCTGATTGACTTGATGAATCGAATCCAACCGCCGTTTCTTCACCCACGCACAGCTGATGCAGTGATGAGCTCCATAAGTGACACGATCAAGGCTAGGAGCAGTGACCGTTCGATACTTTCTCGCTCCAACTCTGCTCCTACAGCAGCAGTGACGCGTCAGTCCAGGCAGATCATCGAACGGCTGACGCAGCTGCGAGGCGACAAGGCGCAAGATCTTCGAGCGTTCACCGTTGTAGGTGTCGCTCGCACGATCACAAGTGCCTTGCAAAAAGTGGGTGGAGATGTCGCAGCGACAGCCAGTGGAGTGCTCCAGAGTATCAATGCTTTCCTCGTGCGATGTGCGGCGATGTACTCTGAGCTCGAGGTCTCCGATTTCCAATGGCACATGGCGAGTGAAGTCGTGTCGGAGTTCTGCGCACCGCTTCGAGCTCTCTTCGGCCCAGTATCATTCGCGAAGTTGTTCCCAATCGTTCAGTCGAGCTCCGTACTGCAGCTCCTCCTCCTGCCAAGTGCCGCTGGCCACGGAGCAAACGAGCGGCCCGGGATCCAAGGCTCCAAGCTGAATCTTCGCCAAATGAGCACGATGACCACGGACGACGCCGATGAAGTTTTCGACGAGCTTAGTGCCAAAGCTGACGAGGACATTGAGACCATAGTGACGACAATGCCCGAGCTACTGCACACAGCATATCGATCATCACGGCTGAACGGCATCAAGATCGCCAGCTTTCTCCACGTATCCCTTCGTTCAGGCAGCACGTGGACTCAAGATCTGAATGAGGAGGCTTTTATGGTGCAAGAAGAACGGAAGAAGCGGCGAGCGGTAGCGGCAGCCAACCGGGCAGGGGGTGAAACTGCTTGGCTCAGACCTCGGTGGAAGACATTGTTTTCAGCCCGGAACGAAGACAGCACTGTCATAAAGCCTTCGCAAGATGCGATCGTGCTTGATGCGGCGAGTATGATCGGCAATAGCTGGCCTTTACGTGGTGAGGTCCGTCACACCGTGCGGGCGCACTCAAGTACGATGCGTTCGATCAGTGTTGATTCAGAGGAAGATCTGGTGATCACCGCGAGCAAGAATGGCTCGTGCCGAGTGTGGCGACTCAGCAGTTACCCAGGCCAGGCTGTTGGCACCGTCCACATCCAGTCGTCGGGCGTTTTGTCCGCCTGCCATCTGGAAGACAATCGCCGTGCGGTCGCGTTGACACCGACCTCAGTGCACGTGTGGGATATCCGGACGAGCCAAGTCGTAGTCAAATTTCCGTTCGTGGACGAGATGCTGAATTCGTGCACACCGCTGAGAGCCCTGTCCTATCAGCACTATCAAGACTTCGCCGCTCAGCAACCATCTTCTCAGAGTGCGGCTATGCGATCCCGTGAGTTCGCGATTGCACAGGGCAACGCCGATTTCGTGGTCAGCTCACCTCACAGACTCTATCTCGCTGACGTACGAGCAGCTCCGAGAATTGTAGCCGATTGGCGAGTTGATACGAACGACGCTGCGTGGATCACGACAACGGCGTTGATCTCGACGCCATCGAATCCTGTCGGACTGATCGCTAGTGGCACTGCCACAGGACAGATCCTGCTCATCGACAAACGGATGGGACAGCACGTTGGGCAGTGGCAAGCTCTCGAGGGCCGCGTGGTTAAGGTCGTGCAGTATTCTCCATCGTTTGTATTGGTCGTGGGGAGCGATCGCGAAGCCCGCGTGTGGCAGATTGACGATGCGTGCAAAGCATCACTCCGCATGGTCATCACCCACGTACCTGAGGGTGTCCGCGAAGCACAGATCACAGTCCAGGCCTATGCGGACAGCGTGCTCGTGTACGTGGCGTCCTCGGCCCAGATCCTGTGCACAAGGCTACCCCACGAGTCGAGTCCGGAAATACAACGACGCGAGATCCTCACAGCCCGTATGGAATCCTGGACCTTGCTGGACAACATGCCCACCGCGAACGCGTCGACGAGCAGTACCATGAGTTCGAGCGGAGACCGAGCTGCAGCTGCTGGAAGTGGAGCTCCGCCCACCAACTCCCCCGAGAGAGGACGTCTGCACCGCACGAGAATGACGGCCCAGAGCGTGGCGGTGCTTCCGCTGCGCCAAGTGGTGCTCATCGGAGGCGACGACGGATCCGTCAAGTCGTGCGTGTGATCCAGTGGACGAGATGGGCGAGAGCGTAATGAGAGTCAACTGAAGTGGTCTGTCTAGTGTGGTATGAGTAGTTGGGCGTTCCTCCCACAAGGGGAGAGTAACAGAAATTGGACCCGGCCAGTGGCCAAGGCCACGAGGTTTGGAGTAGTTTTCAACTAGCAATAACGACGCATCAGCAGAGCTTCACACGCAATCGTATTGCCCCAAGCGCAAAGATACTAGGGACCAACGAGATCCCGTGTATAGTGTAGTACGCTGGAGGTCCCGCACGGAGGTATCTGGCAAATGGCGAGCTCTGCGCGGAGGAACACCCCGCGATAGTGACGTATTATGGACAGATCGTCGAAAACAAACTGTCGATAATGGATTGACGACACGCGTTGTGGTGGTCCCCTCCGTGTGGCTCGGCGCATCGGAAGAACGCAGCGACGCAGTGAGAATGGACGGCCCAGCGGGAACGGAGAAGATCGTGTACTCGGCGGTACGCCTCCATGACGAGACGAACGCTGCGCGTATGGGTATACGCGTGTAGACAAGGAGAGTGCGCTCATCGCAGTGTGTGTGGCGTTTGCTGTAGGCTACGGGAGCCTTTTTCGGCACCGCCGTCGGCGCCGTGGAGTCGGTGTGGTCGATTCCAAAGCTCGGTACGTGGCGGCCTTTCTGGCTTTGTAGCGACTGGATACAGCGCGTACTCACGAGTAGCTTCGTTCCCGTCATGCAGGTGCGCAGCTGCCAAAGTTCGCCACGCAGGTCAAGCACATCGGCACGCGCGCGGTACGTGTGGCCTTTCTTGGGGGATCGCATCGTGGATGATGCGAGATTCACTGACGTCTTCCTCGCCCTACGACAGCTGATCCTCGGCTCCGTTGGCGGTCTCTTCGCCACGGCGGAGTACGCGTCGCAGAGCATTCGCCAGAAGAGCGACCCAGTCAACGCTGCGATCGGTGGTGCCTCCACGGGTATCATCACCGGCATCCTCTCCAAGAACGCGCGTGTGGCCGCCGGCACCAGTGTCGTGGCTGCTGCTGCGATGGCCGCGGCTGCGTTCTGGTACGTACACTAATTTGGTCGCGTTGCCCCTAGGAGTGATCAGTACTGACGCGGATACTGTCTGTGGCTGTAGGTCGGAGTCGAGCGTGAGCCCATTCGAGAAGTACGCTGCGGCGCGTGAGGCGGAGCGTTCTTAATCAAGTTAAACAAAGTGAGATCACCGCTCGTTGTGTGGATGACATGAAGGAGATACAAGAGGAAGAGATGAAAGGCAGTTATGCAGGTTTGGAAGAGAGAATAAAGAGCTCTTGACGCCCAGTGGATGCCAAGATGTTCGAGTGTCTTCTGCCTCGAAAGGTTCCGTTATGTGATCGGAGCTTGGCTGGCGCAGTTAGAGCCATAGAAGCCCTCGAAGCACGTGCACACGCCGCTCGTGAAGTCGCAGATACCCTGATTCGAGCAGTCGACGTGACACAGGTTGCCGTCGACGCCTTTATCGGTCCCTCCTTCCGCGGCCTTGTCTTTGCAGTTGGTCTCATCGACCGCGGTCAGCGGATCGTCACCGCTTGGACAGCGCACTACAGTGCAGCAGCAGGCACAGCACGCAGTGAGTTACGAATGCCCAGTCGACATTGAAGGGGCGTAGTATCCATACTCAGCGAGCAATCGTATCCAAACCACTGCGACTTCTGTCGCTGGCCTGCCCCCAAGCCAACCGGCCACAGCGAGTCGCACACACAGCCAAAGATCCGGTCCTGGTCCCAGGTCGTGGACTCTTCCGCGCCCTTGTAGCTCTTCGGCTCGAGTGACAACGGGAACGCGTCCAGCCGCATGGCCATCTCTCTCATGCTCATGCACTTGCCATGACCGGAGCATCCATTCGGACACGACGCTGCACACCTCAACATAGTTCTCACACGTCACATATCCATGTGGTCTCTGCGTTGGTCGGGCATGCTCACCTCGTTGACAGGCCTCGCCTTCAAAGCCATTGAAGCACTTGCATTGGCCCGTGGTGCGGTCGCACATGCCCGCATCGGAGCATTCGGCGGGCGCGTGGGCGCTGGTCGCACTCGTCGCCGCGCTGCCCCACGACGGCCCCGACGGACACACTCCTGAAACACAACCACGATCAACAGCGTCAGCGGTTGGCGCGCACAGCCCTAAGCGCCACCAGCTCATATGGGAGCCGTTGGTAATCGCCTCCATGCAGCACGCGAGCCCCACGTACGCGTGGAGCAGTCGGGCGACCTGTACACCGTGACATCTGTCGACGCGCCGTATCCTTCGAAGCACTCGCAGGTCTTGGTGGCCGTGTTACATCGCCCGTGGCCATTACAGTTCGCGAGCACGGCGCACAGATTCCCAGTAGGCATACCCAACTGGCTGGCTCCATTCTGGACGCAACAGAGCGCCACAGCAGCCGCCAGATAAAGCGCCGCGCGTGGCCTCGCCATATTGGAGGTGCATGCTCTCTACAGCTTCTGACCTTTCACAGCCCAGCCGATCTTCTCCTCATTTAGAAACATTACCATCTCTCACCAAGTCTCACGTTGCTGGTTTAGAGTCATTTACTATGGCCATCGCACTAAGTACGTTCGGTGGACGGCTTTTCCCCCATCTGTCGGCAAAGATTTCGCTTCAACACCGCCAGTGGCCGCGAGGGGAAACGCAGCAGGAGGCAACGCGACGAGAGCGAGCGCGACGCCAAGCAGGTCTGAGGAGCGCGTGCACGGCAACGCTAGAGGACACGTGCAGCGATGGGGGACTGGGCGGACGACGCCGAAGATGAGCACGCGGTTCCGTGGCTCAGCGGCGCGGCACAGGCGCCGAAATCCGACGAAACGTTGCCGTCGTCGCCGACGCTCGCGACTGCGGACGTGACGGTGGCGCTGCCGTTCGTGGAGGCGGCCACGCGCTCGCTGGCGATCCAGGCCAAGCGCGCTGTGCTGGTCAAGAACGCGCTGGTCGCGTCGAACGTCACAGCGTGCAGCGTGGCGTCGCTGGTGCGCGTCGTGCTGGAGAATGTCCGTGAAGGCGGAGCGGCGGTGGAGTGCGACGAGTACATGGAGATGCTGCGGCTGCTGCCCGAGATACGCGGCAGCGAGGCGTTTCTGCCGCTGGAGGAGACTCTGCGGCGGCTCTACCGGTCGTTCCACGCAAGCAGCAAGCTCGACCTCGTCAAGGTGAGCGTGCTTGGTGCCGCTTGAGTGTTGAAGTGATGTTATAATAGTACTGATGGTATGGTTGCGGTGGTGTGATGGTGTAGCTCGGTGTAGGATCGCTGCTACTGGTGCACGGTGTCGCACAGGAGAAACTGTACGCGGCAGTGCGGCTGACAAGAGGTGTCGCGGAGGAAGAAGGACCATTAGTGGTCAACAAGTCGACGCTGACGACAGCGCTGAGCTGTCTGTTGCTTGGTGTGTCTGCGCTGTTTGACCATGCTGACGCCAGTGATGAGGAGCTCCACGCTACTGCTGCGATCGTCGACGAGTCGGCACGAGAGACGGTGAATCATGCGTGGATTGCCATGAAAGTAGAGGACGAGGACGTGGTTTCTGTGGATCGGGCGTGGGCGTGGATCCAAGAGAAGATACCAAGGAAACTGGCGTGGATCAAGCTCTTGGACTCGTCGAAATGGCCAACAACCCAGCGTCTCCTGTCACCACCAACATCACCAACAGCTGCGCAGTCTCCAACGCGAGAGACACAAGCGAGAGACCACGATGCACCGCCAGTTTCTGAGGTTCCAACCACGAATGGGGAGGAGAATGGTCCAACCACACTTAACTTCCAGTTCTCGGAGACAGACAGCGGGTTTCTACGCATCGGTGAACCAGAAGCCAGCGATTTGTTCGAGTTGCTCCGAGAATCAGCGTTCACCAGGGTCGATGCGAGGGCCATGTACGACACCTTCGTGCAGCACACAGGTGATGGGCTGCTTGAAGACGACACGTACATGGAGGCCGTGAAGGAGCTAGTGAGCTCAACGAACCCACCCTTGTTGGCTCAGCAACAGAGCGATTTCTTCGAAGATATGCACACGATTTTCCGGTGCTACTTGCCGGAACATGGCATCCATGCAGACGCGATCGAGGTTGCAGCAGGCTTCAGCCTTTTCACCCGTGGCTCCAAAAGCGAGAAACTGCAGGCCGCCTTCCACTACTTTGACGTCGATGGCAAGGGCTTCTTGAATCGCCAGCAGATGTGGCGGTTCTTGCGATCCGTGCTGACTATGCTTCTCTTTCTCTCGCCACCTCACGACGATGTGATCACTCGGCATGGTTCGATCGCAGATCTGGTGGACACTGGCGAGGAGAAGATTATCGAGTTCATCATGGACGGTATTGGCGAAGACAACGACAACGAGAGACAAAACTCGATGTCGTCCGATGTGCGCATGGGAGTCTTCACCTTTGAGGCGTTCGCGGAGTGGTACAACATGGGTGGATACACCGAGCTGAGTTGGCTCGAGCTGCTTGACCTCCGCAAGTGGACATTTTTGTCACCTGACTTTCAACTTGAGGAACTGGATGACGATCCAGTCGACTCTGTGGCGAGCAACGACTACTACACCGCGCAGGGCAGTCCAGTTGAGGTCAAGCAACATAACGTCAAGCGCGGAGCTCCTCCGCCGGAAGGCTACCCTCACGCAATTCAAGAGGAAAACGATGAGGACGGAGAGTACGACGGCGAACAGCATGGTGGATTCGTACACTCGGGATCATCATTTTCGTCAGCCACGACCTACAATTCAACACCCGCCCTCCTGCTGATGCACACTGTGATGCTGGAGTTTGAGCTGCCTTTCGATGGTGATGACGATGCTGCTGAAGAAATCCCGCTTGGAAGCCTGATGTTTCACAACGGAGACTTGCTTCAGTACCGTGAACTTCAGCGAGTCGTGCGATTATACGAAGTCCCGCTCGCTGACCTGTATGGTGTGTTTGAACCATATATGGACGCCACCTCCACAGCTTGGATCGAGAAGAGTACCTTTGATGAGTGCATGAAGAACTTGCTTCCGTCGAACGTTGCAGAGGGGGTTGCAGCATCGTTCGGCATCCCGCCTAACAGCCAAGTCATACCTCCAAGCATTGGTCAGCCGCACGAGTACAAGATGGTTGCTGACACCCTGTCTCGGCTCTTTTTCGCGTTCAATCGGGGAGGAACGGGCAAGATTGACCTCGTCGAGCTTATGGTTGGCATGTCGATCTTCTGCGCGGGCTCAAAGAGCGAGAAATTGATTTTCGCGTACCGGCTCTTCGATACCGATGAAGATGGGGCTCTCAAGAGACGCGAGATGTGGAGGTATCTGAGATCGTTTTTGACTGTGCTATTGGCACTGGGGAATGGATCGGAGCTATCTGCTGAGGCACTCGCCAGCGTCGTGGACGCCACTGCTGTGACGATAGCCAATGCCATGTTCCGTGACACGAACAAGCCGTTCAGCGTTCGTGAGGCTCCGTCGTATCCCCGACCAAGCAACAGGTCCAGTCTCGATACACCGGACTCAGCAGAGACCGTGGTCGCAAGCCGAAACCGGCAACTGCGCCGTGGTCAATACTATCATCGAAGCTCGTTACCCAGTGCGGGCTCAATAAGCCTCAGTGGAGCTGGCGCGAGTGGTCCTGGTGCAGGGAGATCATTCGTTCGAGGTGGAGCGGTCTCATTACAAGAGTTTGGGGCGTGGTACAGTGCTCAAGGACACAATTACATCGCATGGATCGAGCTCCTCGACACGAAGAAGTGGCCACAAGTGAGTGACGATGTGGCAGACACGATCCTTCGCTACATTAGCCGCCAACAGCGCGCGATCGCAGGAATGGCCGCACGTGGATCACTGGGCAGCATTCCAGACTCAGGTATCAACGAATCGACGGGGACGTCATCCGGTGGAAGCCACGTGGAGGAGGGGCGAACATCATCCTTGGAGGCAGAGTACTCACCAGACGAAATGACTACTCTGAACACTGCATCTCTTTTGGGAACAGAGGGTAAGCAGAGCTTCGAAACAACCATGGAAAGCATCGCGGGAGTGCGCGCATTGATCAATTCGCCCTCTTCTACAGCGTCGTCAGCGAAGAACTTAAATTCGGTTGGGCTTCAGTTCAAGCTCACAAACTTCGACGACACTGTCTTGAAGATCCGACTCAAGGATGTAGCGACTGTGTACATGGTCGCTGAACGCATGGGCTTTCGAGCTCTCTCGTGTAAAGACTTGCTCGGCGTGTTCGACTCTGGGGGGCGAGGACGATCTCTTACCAAGGCTGGATTTCTCAGGGTGATGCGCGAATACGTGCCACGCGACTCACTCACAAACGAGGATCAGGAGTTCTTGTCGTTCCACTTGCTGCGGGTGTTTGCGCTGTTCGAAGTCGAGAGTGCAAACGATGACGATTCCGACGACGAAGGTGAAAACGGAGGTTCATCAAGTGGCGCGAACAACTACCGAAGAACGAGCTCGGTTGAGAAGCTGCATCTTATGGCTGGAATGAGCATTTTCTGTGGAGGCTCAAAGAGCGCGAAGCTCGGAGTCCTCTTCCAGCAATTTGATGTCCACGGAGATGGGTATGTGTCTCGGTGGCACATCTCGATGATGTTCAAGTCGATTCTCGTGGTTTTGTTCGCGTTTTCAAGCTTCAACTCGTCGAGGACCCACACGAACGATACCAACATCAACACGTGGAGCACCAACTCGGTTGCTGAGCGCGTGGCTGGGGCACTTACTGCCGAGATGTTCTGTACAGCACAGTGCAGAAACCCGGATTCTATCTCGCTGGAGGAGTTCGCCAAGTGGTACGCAGGCGGAGGATACCTCCACTGCCCGTGGGTCGAACTGTTGGATCTGACGAAATGGCCAGCAAAAGAAGCCTTTGAAGCAAGCAAGGCGGAGAAGCCACTGTATGGATTCGAGGCAAACGATGACGAAACTCTGCTTCACTTCAGCGAGAGTGATATCTCGACGTACCTGTTCATGCTGCGCTCAACGAAACTGAGCGAGTTGAATGTGAGCAAGCTTTACGATGAACTACTCGCGTACGCTGTGCCATCGGCCCAAGAGATTGCAAAGCGATCGCGAGCCCAACGAGACCAAGCTAAAACCGGTGAGCCGAACTTCAACCCCATCAATTTTGATGAAGACCAAGGATCGTACCTCGTGCTCACGCGCAGCAGCTTCTACGAATGCATTCGAACACTTGTGCCGAAAGAGGACATGTCCGAGAAGGCCCAGCAGACGTCGTCGAAGATGCTCTCACGTATATTCAACGTCTTCGACCGTACCAAGTGTGGACGTGCGAATGCTCTGGAGCTGGCGTGTGGACTGAGCATCCTTGGAAAAGGATCAAAGAGCCAGAAGCTGTCGCTGGCGTTTGACTTTATCCTGAAGATGCGCATTCAACGGACGCGGACCCTGAATCTCTTTGCAAATTCGAGTAGTGGAGGTGCAGGTGCACTCGGAGGAGGAAGCGGATTCAACAACGTCTCAACAACTGGGGGTGCCTTCGGATGGCTAACGAGCGCGCGGGGTGCCATGTCCACCGCCTCTGGGATACGTCGAACGGGTTTCCACCACGAGCCTGATGCTCTGCCTGTCTCAGTGGTGTACGTGTACTTGCGATCGTTCTTGCTGGCACTGATGGCGTTGAGTGATACCACGTATCGACTGGGTCTCGAGCGGATGCACAGTGAGGCGGACGACTTCATCGAGGAAGCGGTCAACGATTTGATGAGTGAGGTTGCTGGAAGTGGAAGCAACAGTGGCTACAACGGCTTCGGTACACGCTCCCAAGGACCCGGAAAAGTCACGTTCGAGCAGTTTGGCGAGTGGTATAACACTTCCGGATACCACATCATCTCGTGGATCGAGTTGCTGGATGTGAGGAAGTGGGAGATGGAGCAAGAAGCCGTCGCACTGAGTCGCACGGCCGCCGGGCGGTACGCCAGCAGCCGCTCCCAGCGCCATGTCGCGAGTACTCGTCTTGTTGAGCCAGTGGATACGAGCAAGAAACCACGCACGACCCAAAAGAAGCAGGTTCGGCAGAGCGAGATAGCTTACGGGCTCTACAATGAAGTGCTCGAAGAGAAAGCGGCCAAGCCTAAGCACCAAGACGCGGGCGTGCTTTCATCCGACGGACCGTTCATGGTCTTCGCTATCGACGAACAGGCCGCTGAGATGCACTTCTTCATGGACGATGTGCGCCTGATGAAGGTGTTCATGCAAGAGACTCAGTTGTGCGACCGCTCCCCTCGAGCAGTATCTGAATCGCTTTTGGCGGTGTTGAATCTGGAGAAGAAAACCGAGGTCGTGAGCCTTTCACTTGCTGATGCAGTGCAAAACTCTTTCATTGCTGGTCGTGACCTCAGTGCGGACTCTGCGGAACTTCTCGATGCCGTGCTCCGCGTGTTCAGTGAAGAGCGAGTGCCGACCAGTGGCTATGCTTCCACGGGTGTGGAGAGCAAGGGCATCGATGAAGACGAGCTGTTCGCTACAGGACCCATCGACGTCCGTGGAGCCATCTGCGGGCTCTTCGCATTCTGTGACGGCTCGCTGATGGAGAAGATCCGAGCTGCAGCCCAGTTGTTCGATGAGACTGCGCCTGCCCACGCGAACGAGACACCACTGGAGACGATCCACGAATGCCTCAAGTGTATGCTCATGGCATTCTATGGAATGACGTGTGGTCTCGCAGCAGACACAGTGCGAGAATCTGCAGAGCGAGGAGCAGAGGCCGTGCTACGAGCGTTTTTAGGTAGTGACACGAACGACGAGGAGAGTATGAGTCCAACGAAGCGAGCGAAGAGACCGCCACTGGATCTGTCGCCAAGTGTCGCCTTGGAAGAATTCAACGAGTGGCTGCGAGACAGCGGTGAGCGCGCTTTCCCGTGGCTCGAGCTGACGGAACTGGCCCACTGGCCTGGGGCGTTGGATGTCCGCGGGGTGGCCAACAGCGAGGCGAAAGAATAGTCGTTTTAGGTTGCATTCAATGCATGCATTTCGTGTATCCATCCGATGGACGAGGAGCTCAGTTCTGTTTGGGTTTCGTAGATGGAGCCGGTGGACTGGGGGCGGAATCTCCATACAGAAGCAGCGCGACGCCCGAGAGGATGATGGACGCGCCGACAAACCACTGCAGCGGAAGACCCTCCTG